>JABASM010001967.1:0-12356 GCA_019776545.1 Brachystomella parvula | reverse complement strand
CAAAGGGGTAAGATTGGGATTTCCTAAGGGGTAGATAAAAAAAGGGTATTTCATAATAAAAAAGGGGGGCGATTAAATACATGCCATATAAATTGTAGTTTAAGTTAATTTAGGTTAGTTAATTAGAATTCATTTTATTTGTGCACAGGGATACGTTTGACAAGGTGAAAACGGATATTCGCCTAAACAAGGAGAAAGTCAGTTTGATTGATCGGAGCAAGCAATCCAAGGAGCGTTCTCTCAATCAGCTAAAATCCAATTTGGAGGCACTTCAATCCACCAAAGAAGGGTTCGAAGCTGAATTACATCAAGAGCTCCTCAGCAGTCTTTCTGTTCAAGATCAGCGAGAAGTGGATGCTCTTACAGAACAAATTCGGCAGCTTACGAAAGAAAACAAGGAGACGTTTACTCGCCGAATGCAAAAGGAAGCTGAGAAGAACAAATTAGAAAATACTCTGAATAATAATCTTGTTCGGTAAGAGGAATCGGTGTAATTTTCCTGGAAATTTTCCTTGACAATTTCTGATTTGCAGACGTCGTGATGAACTAACCCAAGCCCTCCAGGAGATTTCCGTAGAGGATCGGAAGCGTGAGTTGGACCAGTGCAGATCTGAACTTAAAAGTGCTGAGTCAAAAATTAAAACACTGGATAAGTCCTTGGGTGCTGCTGAGCGTAAGCTTAGCGAACAGTCTTCAAAGGTAATAGTTGGAATGACTATGCGATCGCCAATGTTTACGAAATGACTTACTGAGCATACATCTACTTAACTTTTGTTCTATAGCTGAAAGGAGCTCAAGAACTTTGCGAGCGCTACAAAGCTGAAGAACGTGAGTGTCAAGAAAAAATTAATGACGACTCGAAAGACCTTGAGAAATTGGCTACAAAGCAAAACACACTCCAGCAGAAAGTCAATGAATGTACGAAGAAAATCCGAGAACTTGGATCGATTCCTACGGAAGCCTTTGATAAGTTCCACAACACAGGAATCAAGCAGCTCTACTCACAGCTGGAAAAGGCAAACCAGCAGCTGAAGCAGTATGCCCACGTCAACAAAAAAGCCTTGGATCAGTTCATGTCGTTTTCTGATCAGAAGGAGAAGCTTGTTGCTCGGAAGGAGGAACTGGACGTTGGGTAAGTTCCGACCTTGATGTTTTTGCTACAAAGGCTATGCTGTAGCTGATAACTTGTTCTTACCTGATTTTAGGCATGAGAAAATCCGTGAATTAATGGATCATCTTGAATTGAGAAAGACCGAAGCCATTTTGTTCACTTTTCGTCAAGTAGCAAAGAATTTCACCGAAGTTTTTCGGAAGCTGGTCCCTAATGGTCTCGGAATGCTCGTCATGCAAACAGGAAATCGTGAAGAAACGGATTTACCGGTGCGAAATATTTTTGGTTGTTCCTTGTTGAAGTCATTTCATGGTTGAATTTTGTGAATAGGAAACTTCCCTTCAAGGATTCAATTCGGATACATTCACAGGAGTTGGAATTCGTGTGAGTTTCAGTGGGAATGTTTCCGCAGAAATGAAAGAAATGAATCAACTTTCCGGAGGCCAAAAGTCTCTCGTCGCACTCGCCACCATATTCGCAATCCAGAAATGCGACCCTGCTCCTTTTTACCTCTTTGACGAAATTGATCAGGCAAGTGGTTTATACATATTCCGTCGTTGCAGCGCTGGGTCGAACTTGACATGTGTCTGCTGTCGGAAGAGCATTATTTACGGATTTCTTGATAACTTAACAGGCACTGGACGCTCAGCATCGTAAAGCAGTTGCTGACATGATTCATGAACTCGCTGGAGAAGCCCAGTTCATCACAACAACTTTTAGGCCGGAGTTATTAGAAAAGGCAGATAAGTTTTACGGTGTTGTTTTCCGGAATAAGGTAATTCATCATCTTGAACGGATTTATTAAAAGCATGTTATTATCTTCTCTTTCTTTCACAGGTATCCCACGTTGAGTGCGTAAGCCGTGAAAAAGCCTATGACTTCGTGGAAGATGACCAAACTCATGGTTGAATGCAGGAAGTTGGTTTTTTTAAGATTATAAGCATAGTTTGTCCAGAAACTTCGGATTTTTTTTACACTGGCTCACTCCAGAATTATGTAGGATGCAATGTAACTTCCATACCTAAATTATTGACATGTCTAATTTTTACTCGTTTTTTTAAAAGAATTATTATGTATAAAATTATTGATTACCATCTAGGCATTAAATAAACAAATTTTGAATAAACCATCTGTAAAGATAAAGAAAGGGTTCGCACTTGCTATTTTTTCGTTTCTGCGTTTCTGCCGTCACAAGTTGAAAGAAATTGGCATAGCAAAAGTACTGGTGAGGACATGGAAGGTACCTGAAAGTGAGCCATCCTCAACCAGAGCAACCACGACATCCACAATGAATGCACTCTACGACTTTTCCCTGCAAATAGTAACCAAACTTAGTCAAGCCGAGGAGTATGGATTTGCGGAAATAGATTTACCTCTTCCAGTTTATTCTTAGGGACGCGACAGATGCAATTCGTTCCGAAGTTAGTGTCCCGAGTCTGAATGCAGCGTAAGCAGCACAAATTCTCGTACCCTTGTTTCTTCCATTTAGCAATGAGGTTTGCATCTGCTATCTTCTCCTTCAAACAGTAATCGTAGAGTTCTAAAATAAAAAGGATTGTTGGATAGTCAAAACACAACGATGTTTACGTACATACTAATAGTAATGCCATTAGCTCTCCCTACTTACCTTTACTGATAGCCTTACGCCGGTAGTACAAGTCGTAGACGTAACGGGATCGTTGGTGATGGATTTTGAAGACCGGCCAGAGGGATTCTACTTTGCGCTTACCCTCGTGTGGCTCTGCTTCAGCTGTAAAATTACAATGGAAATTCTGTCAGAGGCTAGATTTTGTATGGACGAAGAAGTAGATTCCTTTACCTTCTCTCATTTTCTGTTCCAATTCATCAAGTGTTGGCTCAATTAGTTCCCATCCTTCCGGAGGAGGTTTTCGACTTCTTCGTACTTTAGGCATCCCTTGAGCCTTCGTCAGAAACTCTACGGAAAGTTAGACAAAAGCAGGCCCAAGAGCAGGTCGCTTAAATGGACGAAGACAGCGAATGACACTGAGAGGTAACTAGATTAAATTAGTTAAAAATCTAAAAATCTTTACTTCTGCTCAATTTACTATTTTTGTTGTGAGAAAACAAGAACAAAATCAAAATTTTGTGAAACCCGCCAGGCTGAGGAATCCAAGCAAGCCGTCAAGCTGCTGGGAAGCAACTACATGTCAAAAAACAGCGATGGAAATTAGGGCCTTACTATAGCCTTGCAGTCTTCTAAAAAACGAGAAAAACTGCAATCCGAGGAAAGAAATTAACAATTTATGTGGGCGAATTTGGAAATTAGAATAATCGAAGTTAGAGACATTTTGATCATGGGGAGTGAGGCGTGAGGGCAGGGGAGTTGTCGCTGACGATTGGAATTCAGTTACGGTTATTGTTGGGGTTGACATTAGCATTGTCGATATCAATGATGGCTCCTGAAAGCGTTGTCCATTGACTTTCTTTCTGCTGCAAAACTGGTTCTTTGCCACGAGGGGGTAGGGTTCCTGAGACTGGCTCCTCCAGTCCTTCAGCTTCCTGAAACAATATCTCCTCTCTCTTCCGGAGAAAGTTGAAAAGAAAAGTGGTGATGATGGTGACAGCAAGAATGGCAACAGCAGCAATTATTACGACCTTCATTATGAATCCCACTTTGCTCATCTAAAATCACCAGAAAATAATTTATTTTGTATACGTTTCAGCCAGCTGCAGCTCTCTAACCTCATCTGAACCATGTTTTCCCTGTGGCAACTGTTTGAGAGCCTTTGCTTGACGGTAGTTTACAGTTCCATTCATTGCTGAATCCAAAGGGCTGGGCTTGGCGGGGGCCTGCATTTTGCTAGCTGTTGACTTCACATCGTGGTTGTCCAGAACTTGGTGCCCAATTAGTCCACCCCCTCCACCGTCGACGGAATTCTCCTCTTGAGGAATAATATCCGCTTCCTGGTCATCATAGTTGGTTGTATCGCTTTTGTCTTCGAAAATTGGTATAAGGTCCGGACGTCGTATAAAGCGAAGACCATGGAAGAGTACTTCCTCTTCCTGAAAATACATCCGAAAGGAAAAAAAATATATTTAGACCACCGAAGCTGATTTTTTTGACGACTTACAAAGCTACTTGGTTTCTTGAGTCGCTTGACTGTGTCTTGGAGAAGATGCTCTTTCCAGAGTAGAAGGGCTGGTAGGCATTGAAATCCTCGTGACCTTCCCCCAACTTTTGTCATTTCTGCAGAAGCAATAACTGGATCCCATGATTTGCTACTCAGGAAATTTCCGAGGGCCCAACATTCTACCCCCTTGAGACCCTTGAAAGTTTACGGGAAAATTTTCGATTTAATTTAAAGGAATTTCCTATGGATCTCGTAAATACTTCCCGAGTAACTGGTACTAAATTCAACAGTAACGCGGTAAGCATTCCTACCTCAGCGAGAGACAAGTAGTTGGGAATGCTAAAAGATTTCCCTCCAGCGACTATTCCAAAGCTCAGCAACAGACTCAAGAGAAAAATACTCCCAGTCATTGTAGCGACTCCACCCTGCTTTAAAACTACAGGAAATGGAGAAACTAGAAAAATTTACGCTAAAAAATTAAAAATCTAAAAGCTCTAGAAAAGATTTTTTAAGGGTTCAATGTTTTAATTAGAAAAAAAGAGTTATGGGGATGTTCCCTTAGTAACGCTATTCTCTTCTCTATCCTTCTCTATCTTTAAAAGAATGGTACTTGGCCCAAATACCATCTCCTGTAAAATGAAACTCCTTTTCGATACGGTATAGCACTAAACTAAGAAAATTAGGATGGTCCAGTGCGTCTCCATTTCGCTTAGCTGCTTCTATTTCCAGCTGGATTCTTTCCCTCGGGTAGAGCAGAAGCGGAATGCTATTCCTGATTTGCTCTTTTGAAAATGTTTCCGAAAGGAAAGTCAGTACTTCTTTCACGTATTTTATAGGAGCTACGAGCCAATGCGGGTGAAGCGACACGGCGGATCGGACTTCTTGCTTTGTGAGGTTGAGGCTGAAGGAGAGATAATGGATAAGATCTATTCCTCTACTCTTGATCTCTCCAGCTTTGACATGCCTGGAGAAATATTCTGTTTCTGATGACAGTGCGTGGAGTGAGAGCGAGCCAGAGACTTCTATGGAGTCTAAATAGGTGAGTCTGTCTTGAACTTTGTTGTAGTAGTATAGAAGCCGGCATACACGAGGATGAGTTTTCAAATGCAGGAGGTCAGGAGTTGACTGCAACGCCAGTATCCGATTCTCTACGGTCTCTGGAGAAAGGGTGAATATTTCAGGGAATCTGTCTACCGCATCTTCTCCGATTCCGTGCTTCTGAAGCGTCTCCTTCATCTTTATCAAATTTTCTCCTGGCGACATGAGGATTTTCGGCCTTTTACTCACAACTTCTACAAGAGGCTTCCCACCAATGCTTTGAATATTCTCGAGGATAAATTTTGTGTTATGTGGATTACCCTGAAGGAGATAACCATGCTTGAAAATCTGGAATGAAATAAATAATTTGAATTTTCGATAAGCAATAACTGGTGACCTAAAAATAGGATGTTCATTTACCAATTCGTCTGAGAATTTCAACTCCTCTTTGAGGATTTTTAAATTTTGGATAAACCAAGTAAAGGATCGGTGTTTACACCTGGGAAATTTGAGAAGTAGAGCATGAGTTCGTTCCAAACTCTCGTTTAGACTAGCAGACAGGAAATGCTGGGTGACAAGTATTCGAAGCTCCAGGAGACTAAGCTAAAACAGCAATTAAACAGAGTTGAGAACTATTATTTGCTTCTGCAGCTAAGTTTCAACTCACTAAGTTATAATTTCCTTTCAAAGCCGACATGATGCTGCTGATCGTTTCTTTATTGAGTTGAAGCACTTTGAAGTAATTTGTCAATACGTTTTGATCCGGTGGGATGAGTCCACATTTTCTAAGAGTATTAATTTTCTTCCTTGACAGCACAGGGAAACTAGAAACAAGATAAAGGACAGTAAGTCCATTGCGACAGGCGTTAGATTATGGTAGATGTATGATTTTACGTGGCAATTAGGGACGGTCTTATTGCTGTGAATCCACTCTCTTTAAAAATTAGGATATAGTTCTCAATGGAAGAGTGACCCAAGCTTAGGAGGTCGGGGTGCTCTTCCAGTATCCCTCTCCCAAACCCATGTTTCTGGAGAAGAGAAAAATAAAGTAATGCTAACTCTACTACTACTACCTTCTCTGAACATTAGTACTTACGGTCAGAACTTCTTTAGCTTTAATTACGTGCTGTTCTTCTGTCAATCCGGTTTTGTGTGAGCAGCTGAGACCTGAATCACATTACATAAAGTATTACTTAACGACACAATTCGTCTAGATTATGTAGCAAATTAGTACCGGAATCCATGTTATTTTCGGGTTCTCCTTCTGGAACAACTCCTTGTGCCCTAGCCCTTATAACGCACCTACGTCCATCGTTTCCTAGGCTTGTGAACACCCTCTGCAGTAGCACTCCTGTCAAAAACTTCCTTGGGATCATTTCGGGTGGTGCTAAAATTAACCAATCAAAAAGGAACAGGATTACTATATATAAGATTAGTGTAACAGTTCTTTGGACAGCTGATGCAAAGCTTGAGCTTCGGCGCGGCGCGGCTTGCTTGGTTGCAGCTCTTTCCCGCTGAAAGCCATGGAACTGAACTGGTATAAGACCTCTAACCTAACGCGTCAGTCAATTTTGAGGGTGGGTGAAGTTGGCGAACGAGAACACAGCATTTTTTCTTCAACACTTTGCTTTACCATCCTATTGACGAATGTCCCATATTTGCATGCATAATACATGTATGAATAAGAAGTGCCGGGACACCAGTTGTTAAGGTGTCTTCCTTTAACAAAATTGCCAGTAGGTAGGTCATCTTGGCTTTCGATAAAGGAGGATGAAACCGGTGGACAAGCCACTGAATTCAAGTTATGGTTCTAAAATAATTGTAAAACTGGCTTTTCTCAGTTTCCTCAGGTAAAAAATTAAAAAATTGCCAAGCGATCTCGTTTGCGGCTACCACAAAAGCAGCAGCAGGGAATACAGCGGGAGGCTGACTCGCAGCCTTTCTTTTAATTACGGTCATCGGATGTGTACGTGCAATTCAACACAAGTAGTGCATTTAAATATCATATTTCTAAATTGCCTTTTGACCGTAATGGCAAGAGTAAGGCATAGTCCGTCCGTACCGTACGCTGGTTTCTCCCACGTATCACTCCAACTACTGTTTCCTCCAATAAGAAACCCAGGGAGGAAGCAGTTGGAGTGATACATGGCACATGCGAGGAAACAGCGTACCGTTTGCCTCGTTATTCCCCGGAGGTGGTAGCCATATACCTATATAGGGAACAATCCTAATATGGTTATCCCAATAGAAATAACCCATAAGGACTATAGCCATTAATCCTCCCACCTCTGGGAATAACGAGGCAAACGCTACGTTGTCTTACTCCAGCCCACGTAACGCAAAATTAGAATCTTTGCGGGAATGATTTCTTATGGGGAAGTCCTATTGGAGTAACCATTTAACCTGCTAGGATTCTGCCAAGACGCCCTTAAAGTAAGGCATGCTAGGTTTACCAATTTATTACAGCGCTAGCTGTTCTCACCTACAGCCAGGGAGTCTAGGCTAGTATATTTGATAAAATTTATTAAATGACTAGGTCAAATTTAGCCTACCCTAGTACAAAAGCCTAGTAGGCTAAATTTGACCTACTTAGATGTTGCCGTCGTTTCTACCAATAAAAAGCGCTACCTACATCGCGATGCAGCCAATTAAAAACAATATTTACATTATATTTCAAGATGAATTTGAGTAGGGAGTGAATGTAAGATTATGAGAGCTTGCACGTACTGAAACCATCAACACTCAGTGATGCTAGCATAGCTTGACAAAATTTTTGTCAGATTGTAACAAGTTATTAATAGTAAATATTCTCAAAATAATGTATGCCTAAGTGCCTTAACTCAGGGCCTTTGGGAAGCTTCGCAAACCTTGTTCCAATTTTGGGGGTAGGGGGTGGTCGGAGTCCCAGAACTAATAGGAACTATGGGGAGGGGGGTGTGTAGCGAAATAGAACGTTCCTAATACTAGTATGTTTAAAAAACTTAGGAAGCTCTATTTTTACTTTCTGGGAAGAAAGTGGACCGTATAACGAGACTCGAGTCCAGTGGGATATTTTTACACTCGACCATTTTAACAAGCAAACTCTCATTTGCCTAAGGGCTATGCAATCTCTGCTATTTTAAGAAAGAGGAAGTTCCTTTATATCCTTCAAATAATTCTAGTGGTTTCTGCATTTGCTGTCCGTTCCTCTTGCATTAGTAGTAAAGAACTGAATAAAGAGCTGGTAGTTCTTAAGAACACAGTGAAAATTTAATTTTGATAAAACAGCGGCTGTCATCTAGGGAGCCATAAATTGAGGATACGCCAACAAAATGGAACGAAAGAAAACCGGATATTTCTGCCTGTACAATTTGTATAAGGAACTTCACGAAAATCGTAATGGTAAGCACGTGTTTGGAAAATTATAAAAACGAATGCCAGTCAGGTTGGAGCATACAGAGGTCTGTCTCTGAGGATAAAGAGGTCTGTATCCACGAGCATACAGACCTCTGTATCCTCAGAGACAGACCTATGTAGCCTTTGTGAAATTGCTCAGCTCGCACCGTGACTCAGTGAAGCATGAGGGGAAGAGTGGCTGCATTTATATTAGTAGAAAGAACGTTCTAAACGTAAAAATGGACTCACTTTCTCTCCATGATTTGAAGGCTACAGTGGTCTGTCTCTGAGGATACATAGGTCTGTATGATCGAGGATACAGACCTCTGTATCCTCAGAGATAGACCTCTGTATGCTCCAACCTGACTGAATGCTATAAATCATATAGGTTGTTACATTGCCATTTTGTACTCTTATTAGGATTAGCGGTACAGAAAGAGTTCAACGAGTATTGGCGTGACAACAGGGGGGATGAAGAATCTTTAGGAAAGGAGTATGACCGTCTGACGAGGGAAACAGCAAAGAATCGAAGGAAGAAGCAGTTGCAGCCGAAACTAGTTGATTTCTTGACCAGTAAAAGGATGAGCAAATCGATCAGCAACCCGACACCCAAGGCACCTGAGAACGAACCTAATGCATCTGATGCACAGACGCCCTCCACGTCAGTAGACATCGATGAAGAGCCAAAATCTCCAGATGAGCCTGAAAGCAAGCACATAAATTTAGACATAAAACTTCCAGCTGCTCATAAAATATCTAACAAATCGTTTCTCCGTTTCAGTAAAACGACGGAAGTGCAACGCTCAAGAGACCTTACGGAAGGAGGTTAAAGTTCTTGAAAAAGAAATCAAACTGCTACAGTTTCAAAAAGATCAAGACATTGAGTTCGACAGCTCCAAGGCTAAGGCACTGACCAGGAAGAAGACGGAGAAAGCGGAGAAAGAAAGAAGCCTGGAATATCTTGAAAGCAAGCGAATCCAAAGCGCCAATAGCCGGGCGAAAAAAAAACAAGCGTTGGACGCCGCGTTAGAGAAAAATCCCGGTCTTCTGGACGAGCATCCCATACTTGCTCTAAGAAATCCTGGTCGCCCGCCTGTCGAAGCCAAGTACCCTAACTTGGGGAATATTATAATGGAAATATTAGCACCAACTGCTAAAGCCGACGATCGAAGACGCATGGAACGCTATACAGCATGTCAGTCCCTACCGGAGCTCAACGCTGAACTTAGAGACCGAGGTAATGCTTTGAGTGGAAATATGTAATAGCGGCTGCTCGTTCCTTTGAATTTTTTTAATGAAACATCCTTTTTTGTTTAGATGCACACAATAGAAGAATGGAATATTCACAGGAATAAGGTTACCTCTAATTACTTCAGCAGAATCACACGTTTCAGCGCTTTAGCTTCTTTGGTTATCGGAGAAGGTCTAGCCCGATCCATTCCTGTTGAAGTAAATAGAGGTAGCTTTTTTGTGTTTATATTGAGTCTTCTTATTTTTTTCAATCTAACAGTTAAAGCGCAGTCACGTTACTTTTTCTAATCTAACGATTTTTTTCAGGTATTTTCATCAGTGACACTGCTTTGTACCATCGAATCTTGCCAGCCTGTTCGAAGACTAGAGAAGCCAAACGCCATCTAAGAGCTGTACCAGTGCGTCTGAAAAAAGCCCAGAATACGCTTCGTAAGCATCATCAAGACGCCCGCTTCGCGGCTAGTACCATCCAACATTTGAGACAACTAGCAGAGGAGCTGGGAGAATTTCCTGTTGTTGTCTTGAGTCAGGACGACAAAGCAAAAGTCCCACTTGGCCTCACCGCAGCAAATAAACAGGCCAAGATACTTATGGCTGTTAAGTACGAAATTCGTCTTCCCGATCACGACTTCGTTGTTGCTACAGGCCACAAGTTGATTCCCAGCGTGTACGCTGTCTTGTGCCAAGAGCAAGGCAAGCTGACTTATTCAGGGCCAACATTCATAAAAATCAGAAGTGGCAAACACGACAGCTCCACAGCTCTAGCTCATCACCACGACATCATGGACATAGCGGAAGATCCAGTGAACAGTCGTTATTTCCAGCAAGAAACGGCTTCTATTGGAGCCCCAAGTTCGAGTATGCGCCAAGTTAGCAGTAGTTTCAAGCCCGTTTGGATAATTTTTACCGACGGTGGCTCAGATCAGAACCCTCGATTTCCGAAGACAATCCTGAAACATGTGAAGGTGTTTTTGCAGTACAATCTGGATGCTTTATTTGTAGCCACAAATGCCCCTGGACAGTCAGCCTACAATCCAGTTGAGAGGCGAATGGCGCCGTTATCCAAAAAGCTGTCAGGTATCATACTCAAGCACGATGCTTTTGGTTCCCATTTAGACGATTCAAGACGTACAATTGTTGAGGACATGGAAATTAAAAATTTCGAAGCTGTTGGTACTTCACTTGCGGAGCTGTGGTCCGAATATTTCATTTGACGAGTATCCAGTTGACGCGACATACGTTAAACCTGGGAAACGTGACGAAACAGGAGGTAATTTGAAGAAAAATTTGGGTTGTGATGCAACACTCTTTGCTCAAACGGGTGCTTATTCTGATTTAATTGATTTCTAGGGTTTCCGCAAGTCTCACAAGTTTGGTTCGACAAGCACGTACGAGTAAGCCAGTATTGTCTACAGGTGGTTAAGTGCAAAGACACAAATTGCTGTTCACCGTTCCGGTCAAATATCCTGAACCTACTGCCGGAAAGGTTTTTGAGAGGTCCACTTCCGCTCAAGCAGACGCCTCAAGGCCCCGCAGCACCATTACCTGCTGAGGCTCAGAAGACGTTCTTCACAGATCTGTGGAAGCGTCTCCACCTGAAGCATCTTGAGGGAAGTGTTTCTGCTTACCAACAGTTTCCCTTTGATTTCTACTGCCCGTCAGTAGTGGAGGAGATCAAGCCTAGAGTTTGTCATAGAATTGGATGTGGCTTGTACTTCGCTTCACAGAAAATGGCTAAAGCCCACTCTAAAACTTGTAAACAAAATCCCAAGGTTAGCGTTTCAGGTCTAGCTAACTTATCAAAAGATGTAGAAATCCTCTGGAACCCGATTAGCCCTGAGCCTGAACCGCTACCATTGGAAAGTTGTAGTAACGATAATTTCTCCGATGCAGTTGCATTGGCAGATCTTGAGGATGAAGAACAGAACATACAACCTACTGTATCTGATGTGGACTTCAATGAGCCGATGCCAGTAATTTCTAGCATCGTAGATTGGTATGCACCTATTTTCGACAATGCTGAAATAGTGGACATTTTAGGAGAAGATTACATAGAATAACTAACGCGAGCATACGCGTATGCTCACTAATGCTTACAGCATTTGCATGTTCAAATTCAATGTTTATAACATAATTGTAATTAAAATACACTTGTTTTCATGTACAGTTCTTTTAAGTGAAAATTTGGAATTTAATTTGCCAGCCGCCTTTTAAGTTCACCCTATTTACGTTTCCGATCGTTTAGCAAATTTTTTGCGATATTCGGGCAGCAGTGACAGTTATTGTAAAACAAAAAGGACTTTTCTAAACATTTTTGCATTTTTCACCGCTCCCAAGTTTAGTCTCGTCCAGGCCAGACGCCAGAGGCACTTCTAAGCGTAACGTTCCAGGGGGGTGGTCAATTTGCTAATGGAATTAACGTGGAACTAAAGGGAGGGAGGTGGTTCAAAACTTGCTTTTTCTGGAACGAGGTTTGCGAAGCTTCCCTT
>JABASM010001966.1:0-12364 GCA_019776545.1 Brachystomella parvula | reverse complement strand
ACGATATACCCGATATACCGGGTATATCGGGTGTAACTGGGATATACCGGGTGTAACTAGTGTAAACCGGGGTGTAACTGGTGTATACGGGGGTGTACCATAAGCACGTAAGCCGATATGTACCATAAGCCCATATGCACCATAAGCCCATATGCACTTATAGGTTAAAATTCGAAATTTTTCAGAACTTGACCGATCGCTTAGATATTTAATAGTGAACAACTAGGGACCCTAAGGAACTCACATACCAAAAATCAACTCAATCCGACTAACCGTTGCTGAGATCTGTAGGTGCGGACGGACGGCCGGACAGACATTGCATTCGCATGAATAGCGCTCGCGCTATTAATAAGTTAAACAAAATCTTCTGGATTTTTCGTAGCCCAAAAATAGACCTTGAATTTTCACAGATCTTCTTTTAGTTCATAGTTGCGCCTTTTGAATTAATGTTGAAGTTCTAAATTTTTGTAGGAGACTAAACACTCGACGGCACCTTACGCAAGCACAAAGGACACCGGCGCAGGAAACTCGCGCCTGCTCAAATCGGCTTAAAATTCATCCGATATTGCTCTAATTTTACAGGATGATAGTTTAGAATATTACTTCTGAGTTGACCCCAAAGAGGTCACCAGAGGACAACATCAGGTTTAGGGTTAGCAGGGAAATGACAGACCGACCGTGGTACAGCCCTAGGGGTCACACATTGACCTCTACAGGTCAACACGATAAATATTTGGATTCAGCCTGAAATAAACTCTCCAGGGACACCCTACAAGCCCTAAACCTGATGTTGTCTGGTGACCTCTTTCGAGTCAAAGGTCAAAAAAGCTTCAATTCAAAATTAATATTCTAAACTATCATCCTGCAATTATTTTTGAGCAAAATCGGATGAATTTTTACCCAATTTGAGCAGGCGCAGGTTTCGGTGAGTTTAAGATGCAAGGCTTTTTTAAATCGGCCTAAGAATTTGGCTCAGAGGCCCATACGGTTTTTTGTTAAAATGTATGCCTTTTAACAAAAAACCATTTATTATGGGCCTCTGAGCCGATCTAAAAAAGCCTTCAATCTAAAGGCCCCTTTATAGTGACCCTTTTCTAGTAAATGTCTTCACCCGTTTGGCGAAGCCAAAAACAAACAAAGTTCACGCACCCTGGGGAAACTCAAGTTGGATGACGGGTTCCTTTGTAAGCAAAGTTGGATGTTGTTTGAATTACTCACTTGTAAGGCGAAGGTTGAAGGAGATGGCGGATGAGCCGGCCGTATTCTCCACCCGACACGTATACCTCCCCACGTCTTCTCTCCTCAATTGAGTGATGACCAAGGTGTCTTCGTCTTGGACGTGGATCCTTGGTTCTGCTGACGTGGGAAGGGTGTCCCCTTGGGGACCTTCCCACCATACTCTAGGAACTGGAACACCCTCCCCTCCCGCACAGAAGACTTCGACACGAGTTGAGGGCGGGAAACCTAGCTCACCGCTCCTTCGGAACGGTTTTGGAAGGAGGGAGTCCAGACTCAAATCTTCAATTCCTACGGACAGAAAAAAAATAAAAAAATTTAACTGAATTTCACATAGGAAACTAAAGTAAGGTTCAATTTACGTGAGATTCGAAGAGTAGCTGAGTAAGTACTGGGCGGCTTTGTGGATGAACTGCTGAGGGGAGTAAGGCATTTGTAGAGTCCCACCTCCGAGTCACCTACACTCACTACCAACAGACTTCCATTTCCATGTACGCGCCATCTACAAATTTGAAAAAAGAGAAATCAGATTTTAGTGGAGAGAAAAACAAAGATTCCGCTAAAAATTCATGGAGTCTCTTTTTTTTCAGGTATTTGATAGGTTCGGCCTAAGAATTTCAGTAATGGACGTCCATAAGCCCCTATGAGCCGCCTTGAGACAAATTCTTAGCCCGAAAAAAAAAAGCGTAGAATCATAAGAATCTGATTTTTTTTCTTTGTTTTCATAATTCATTCTTCGTCTTTTTTCGTCATGTTATTCCCTGAAAATAATTTCTAATTCCAGAACGACGTCTACCTAAGAAATTGTATTATAATGAGAGAGAGAGATGAGATATCCCTTCCCTTGGGAGATGAGAATAATAAAATTAACTTTCCAATTTTCGATCCACGATCCAGGAGCAGGATCAGTGGGAGCGTAGTCAGGACCAGGCTCCATCAATACACTGCCTTAAAAAAAGAAAAAAAAAGAGGGAAAGAAGGGAAAAAGAAGAAAGAAAACTGGAAAGAATTCTTTTTCTAAGAAAAACTGAATTCTCTTCTGAATTCATTCTCAAGCGTCAATTCATAAGTGAATCAAGGAAGAAGGAAAAAGAAAAGATGCTCTCTGCTCATCATTTTATTTTTGGCAGAAGGCGAGAAGTGGCGGCCTCACTCCCATACCTCACTTTCCCCATTTAGTCCCCTCACTTAGCCCAGTATGATTAATTAGCTGGGATTGAGTTAACTCCTGTCAGATCACAAAAAAAAACAAGATGAAGAAACTGGAAAAAAGTCCTTTCCTCTATCCATCTTGATGGGAATCCTGATCTGAATTTTAATTTTCAAAACTTCTAAGAGCGGAAAGACTTGCAAGGGAACCTCACCACCTACCTGCATGAGACCGATTCACTTCATTTTTATAAATATATCACTTCAAATACTGAGGAAATGCAATTCCCCACTTCATTCCTCTCATTCGAAATTTTCTGAATCCATTTATTTTTGCTTTGAGAAGTGATTCCGAAAATTAACCACTAGTAGAGAATTGCATTTTTAAGAGACATAGTCGTCAATAGACATTTTTCTGAAAGCAGGAAAAGTTATCTTAATCCATTAGAGGTATAAAAATAAAATAAAATAAAAAATGAAAAAATAAAAATCTTAAAGTATGGTAAAATGGAGAAGTCCAAGATACCTTTGAATGAGATGACGCAAATTTCTAGGTATTCGAAAAACATGGGGTTTCTCAACAATTTTTTTCCCCAGGAATGGCAATATTAAATCCTACAAGGGATTTCTAAAGTCGAAAAATTGAAATCAAGGATGAGAAAAAATGTACTTAGTAATTTGAAAAAGGTGGATGGCATGCGGATTCTATACAAACGTGTAAGAGCTAAACAGAAAAATTATACCTAGGCGTAGGGGAACTCTCACATTTTTCAGGATTCCCAAAGGCTATTGAGAGTTACCTCGTTAGAAAAATTAAGAAATGATTTAGAGTTCAGAATGTATTCAGAACCTGACGAAGCGGATAAATTCGAGCGTCAGATTTTTCGAAATTATGCTCTTACTGAAGGGTGTCAAGAACTTGGAAGAAAAGAGGAAAGTTACCCGAGGGAAGCTTACTTATTAATAGCGCGAGCTATTCATGCATTTTCCTGTGTTAGTCTGTCCGGCCGTCCAGCCTCACTTCATTTTCTTAGCAACGGTTTGTCGGATCGACTTGAAATTTTGTGTGAGAGTACTCTAGGGTCACTAGTTCTCAACCATGAAATTTTATAGCGATTGGTGAAGTTTTAAAAATTTTCGATTTTTAGCACATATGTGCTTATGGGGCATATATGGTGCATATGTGCATATCTGCGTATGTACACCACATATACACCCACTACACCCCTATTTACACCCAGTACACCACNTGCATATCTGCGTATGTACACCACATATACACCCACTACACCCCTATTTACACCCAGTACACCACATATAATTCATAAAAATTACTGAAAATGTCCAAAATTCATAAAAATTACAGAACATTTTCCGAATTCATAAAAATTACTGAAAATGTCCAAAATTCATATAAATTACAGAAAATTTTCAAAATTCATAAAAATTACAGAAAATGTCCAAAATTCATATAAATTACAGAAAATTTTCAAAATTCATAAAAATTACAGAAAATGTCCGAAATTCATAAAAATTTCAGAAAATGTCCAAAATTCATAAAATCTTCATAAAATGTCCGAATTTCATAAAAATTTCAGAAAATGTCGAAAATTCAGAAAAATTTCATAAAATGTCCAAAATTAAAAATTATAGAAAATGTCCAAAACTTATAAAAATTACAGAATGTCCGCTCGCGCTATTACGTACACCACTGTTTGCACTGTTTATTCACCATTTGGAAAGAGCATTATGTAAAAATGAAGAGAATGTGTTTGAAAGAGGTTGGACTGTTCCCTTGTAATGAGAAGTGAAAGGAGGAGAAAGTAAAAGTCACCTGCTGCTCTTGAATAGTTTCTTTGAGAGAAGAAGTGAAGTGGGGGGTGGGGGTTGAGAATGAGAGTAGTGGACAGGGCTGTAGTTGTTAATTCCTTTAATTGATGAAGGAGATCTCTGCTCTTTTGTCTCATGTCTCTCAGTCTCTCTTCTTTTCTTCTTTCTCTTTGATCACGGGACAGGAGAAGGAAGAGAGAGAAGGAAGGAAATATGTGGAGGAATCAGGAGATCGTGTCTGGATTTAAGAATGAGCATCCACTCCACCATCCATCTCAAAATATCCACCCCCCTAACCCCCACCCCCTCCCCAAAATATACTCTAAATCCCAGATGGCTACAGTTTCTGCCCTGGCTATGCCTATACTCGTCCCTGGCTCCTTGCTGCATTGTCACCGCAATCTCTCAGACTCCTACTACAATGAGGAATATTCTTCACTCCAATCAACCCCACCACACACAGAGGGATTTTAGAGACCCAGAACCCGCCTATCGAACAATTTATGAATTCTCCACCTGTGGGAACAACAAACATCATAAATAAGCATACGCAGCTTTTCTCCTCACTTCCTCCCTCCCTTTTCTCATCGAATCTGTATTCAAAGCAAGATTTCTTCAAAGCACCATGGGAAAATAGTCAGGTGGCTTGGCCTCCTCTACAAAATTCCCTCCTAATCTTATCACTAGAAAACAAGCAGGTCCAACTAGACTTCACATTTCTCAACTTTTTTCCCACTTTCTTTCAAAATTTCAGGAAATCCTATTGGAAACTTCAGGAAGCTTAGCGCAGTCCCTCTGGCTGTTCAAAATTGGATTTTTGGCGGGAAATTGATTTAGCCGTATTCAAGAGTTTCGGTTACGGGAAATTCAAATTATAAGAAGCTCAAATCAGAAAATTTAAATTTTAGAAATTAATTCTCAAAAGAAATTCTGTTTGTTGCAGTCGTTTAATTTAAGTTAGCTCAGTTTTCTGAAATCCAAAACACATTTGTTGAAAGGTAGCTAACCTTTTTTGCAAACAAAAACAAGAAACAAAAATATTTCTCAGAAAATCCGCCTGGGATAAGCTAGAATTTTGATATTTGAGCTAAAAACAGGACTGGAACCTTTGAATTTCTCACGCGCCAGAAAATTTCACGTCTGTGAGAAAAGACAGTAGAAATTTAGGGTCAAGCGTAGAATCTTAATACTTTTCGGTGCCGTAACAGAGTTTTCAAGAGAAAACAAGCCTCGCCGAGCTCGAGACAAAAACTTTGTAAAAATGAGTGAAAATCCTCATCGGTTTTTTTTTGTCTTTCCGACGATGGCGCGTGGAGAAAGTTAATGCTTTTTTATTTTTCTTGATTTTAGTCTCGTCTGGTGGTCATTGTTCTTTCTCCTCACATTCTTCTCTCCTTGGATTTAATTATGTTTGAGTTGGAGCTGGTAGGGTGGACACAGTCCAGTCTCAATTAGCCCTAATTCCTCAACAACTGGAAATGAGAGCAAATTATACTCATCTCCTTTTCTCTTTCTCAAAAGTTTTCCTTTTAGAAAATGATCAAGGCAGAAAAAGAAAAAAAACATTTCTTCATGCGGACAAGGAGGGAATTCTGTTTGAGTGAAAAGTAAATGGAAGTTGGAGGATGTTTTGACTCACCTCGTGGAATTCTCAAGGAGAGTCTCATTAAAGTACCACTCAACAGGAGCCCCATTCTCAAATTCACAAGAGAAGTGTGCAGCGGAATTTGGTGGGACAATTTGATTATGCGGTCCCCTCTCTAGGCTCGCTTCCTCAGCATCTGCCAAAATCAATTAAATTCTCACGTTAATATTATGAAAATTGGAATTCCGTTCTCTGGCCTAGTAAAGTGAAAGGAGAGAAAGAAAAAAAAAAACTATTCTTACCTTTCATCGCCAAATGAAAATTTTCCTTGGATTCGGCAAGCCCTGCGTCACTGCTCGCCAGGCAGCTGTACGACCCATTGTCATCTGAAGACGGACTCGGAATATGCAATCTCTTCCCACGGAATATTCGCCTATTCCCATCCTCATTCAATTTCTCTCCATTTCTAAAAATTCCAATATTATTATTACCTCGTAGTTTGGATTTTCTTAGATTTTAAATTCAAAAATATATTTTTTTGAAAAAAGTAAAGTGTTAACGGGCTTTCGAATTTTTCAGATAAAGGTAAAGATTATACCAATTGCATAAGAGGGGTATATAGGTTTTTCCTGGAAAGGTTTTGCCAGTATTTGCAGAAAAAATTGAGTTTAGTGGTAAGCTTAAGAGTAGAAGATTAAAAGTTAAAATGTTGAGATTTGAGAATTGGAAATTACTTGAACCAGGTGAAATTAATGGTGAGTGACCCTTGGACTCTGCACTCGAGGATGAGCTCTTGACCCTTTTGTGTTGTTGGCGTGGTGTTGACTAGAGTGGCGCTCTCACTCAACCCTGGAATAAAAAAAAGGAAGAATTGTGCTGAGCAGAACTCAATTGGAATTTGAAGAGTAGTGAAAGTGGAGAAAGTGAGGAATTCAAATAGGATCTTTGAAAGACGCTTCCAGAATTTCTGATCCTCAGTCCATTACTCCTCATTTCCACTTTTTCTTTCTTTATTTTAAGTCTTGGGATTTCTGGTTGAAAAGATGGTTGTTTGAGTGAGAGCTTTGGATCAGTATTTATAATGACAAGCTTAAATTCCATTCATCCAATACACTTCTCCACATTGAGGAACATTGAGGATTCTCAAACTAAAAATGGAATATCTAAGGAAGTCCCCTATAAAATTCTGAGGTTTGGAAACAAAAACCATAAGGTTTTATGACTCCACATTTTCTAGAACCCCTCTACTACAATTTCTATATCACGGGAAATGAATTCAGAGGCGACATGCCAGACTTTCTCCGTAGAATACAAAGTTCAAAATCCAATCCTCCCTTTCAACACTTTCCACTCGTTCCTCAGGAATATTTAATCAATTCACTTCCGATTTTCAAATCTTAGAAACTCGAGATAAGAATACGTCGTTTTTTCTTTTTCTTTTTATTACGCATCTTTTTTTATTTAACTTCAATGCTAGAAACTTTACACCATTTTTTTAAGGATTTTTCCAAGACATTAACTACGGGGTATCTTGCAACGTATTTTGTATGCATTTAAAATTTGGTAGTACGGAATCTGAGATTTCATAGACGTGAATTTTCGGAGATGCAGCCCCTCGATTTCAGAGATTTTTCCAAATCCCGAGGAATTAAGGGTTCTAAACTGTGGAGCTCACGCTTTTCTTTCTTTAAAGGATTTTGGAAAACTCTTATGGGATTTAATGTGTCAAGGGGATTCCAAAGGGGGAATTTCTGAAAAAGGAAATTTTTTGCACAAGTTTAAAGGATGGCAATACTCCGCGCCAAAACAGGCAGAAGCGGAGAATGTTCAAGTGTAAAGCATTTTTGCAAAATTTTATGCGGGCAAACATCTTTCCTCTTTCAGGAAAAACAATAATAATTGTTATAAACCCTAATTATAATTTTGTGAAAGTGAAAGTGAAGTGTAAATAGAAAATACATCTGATACGTTTTTTTCTCATCAACCCTACACTAGATTTTACATGTTGAGTCAGATAAAAATGTTTTGAACTCAAAAAAAAAATAAAAGTGGTCAAAATATTTCGGAAAATATAAAAAATGAGCTAAGATGTAGTTCAGAATTTTAGTTTTTGGCCGCTTAGAGTGGCATTCGCGGATACCAGAGAATTCGAGGTGTTGCACACGGTAAAATTTCTTGGTTTAATTTGAAAGAAATAATGGACCCGGTCAGGAGCGTGTTTTTTAAGCTATCTTTAGCAGAAAATTTAAAAATTTATGTTTTTGAAGGAAAGAGGCGAATCGTGTGTCTGCTACCTCGAAAGTGCACATGTTCACACCTCCATCTCAAATAATTTTCTCGGCTCGAGGAGCAGTGATAATTAAAGGTTTCCAGAGGGGAGTCAAGAGCCGTTAATCTCTAAAAATTTCTTGTTAACATTAGACCCAGGTGATTCCTAAAGTAAACAGATGAAAGGGGGAGGGGGGTTGGATAAATCTGTTAAGAGAAAATATCTCCCCTTCCTCCTCTCCTCCTGATATTTCATTTGATTTCTGGCTTACTGAATTTCATCTCTTCCTAAATGGCTCCTTTATTTCTTTGTATTAATCCCACTATGTTCTCACAGGAGAGTAATTAAGGTCATGGGCCTATGATTTCTTTTCTCAAGGAGAGGCAGGGCAGCCCTTCAGAAATAATAAACAGTGCAAACACTGGTGTACGTAATAGCGCGAGCAGACATTCTGTAATTTTTATAAGTTTTGGACATTTTCTGTAATTTTTATGAATTTTAGACATTTTCTGTAATTTATATGAGTTTTGGACATTTTCTGTAATTTATATGATTTTTGGACATTTTCTGTAATTTTTATGATTTTGGACGTTTTCTGTAATTTTTATGAATTTTGGGCATTTTCTGTAATTTTTATGAATTTTGGACATTTTCTGTAATTTACATGAATTTTGGACATTTTCTGTAATTTTTATGATTTTGGACGTTTTCTGTAATTTTTATGAACTTCGGACATTTTCTGTAAGTTTTGTGAATTTTTGGGTCATACGAGGTGTACATGGGATCATACGGGGTGTATATGAGGTCATACCGGGTGTACCGGGTGCAGACATACACACATACACATAAGCCCCATAAGCACATATGGGCTAAAAACTGAAAATTTTTAAAACTTCACCGATCGCTATAAAATTTCTTGACACAGAATCCGGGACCCTAAGAAACTCTCACACAAAATTTCAAGTGAATCAGACGAGTGGTTGCTGAGAAAAGTCATCTAGGAAGGACGGACGGCCGGACAGACTAACACAGGGAAATGCATGAATAGCTCGCGCTATAATAATTTACTCACAGATGATGTTGAGTCTGATTGGTGGGCTTGTACGGGAAAAGCCTGAAGAAATGTTCCTGGCAATACAAAGGAAGTTCCCGGAGTCGTACTTCCGGAGGACTCGAGTGAAGCGGAGGTTTGAACCCTCTTGAAATCTCCTCAAGTCGTTCTGAAGCAAGTGATTGTTGAATGTCCACTGGAAGTTCAACTGAGCCTCATCCCTCGTTGCAGAGCACTCGAGGACGACGTCACGCTCACCTTCCAAGTGAGTCGTCACAGTAGAATCAACGAGAACCTCAAACTCATCTACCTCTTCACTGCTGCAAGTCGAGAATCCTGGAATCAAAATTAAAGAAAAAATTGACCTTTTCTATTCTCAAATAATTGACCTTTCACTTCATTTTTTTTTTGGTTAGATTTTGTGTTAGAGAAAGTCTTAGGTTTATTTTCCTCTTAAGATTCCAATGTGTTATGGAGAATATGGGGGAGTGATATGGGAGGGGAGAGAGGGTGGAGTGGCCCCGTTGTGCAGATAAGTGAAAGTGGTAATAAAAATGCCCTAGATTCTACTAAGAACTCTTCAATATCCACCCTACTCCCCATCACTCTGTCTCTTCCAACCGAAATTTCACCGCGCCCTAAGCTCCCCCTTTCCCCTTACCTTCAAAAATAAATTTAAAAAAAAAACACGGCACCTTGTTAAAATCTTTATAAGACTAAAGTTAAGTTAAAGCTTCGAAGTAAGAGGGGTAAAAAATAAATTTGTCAGAAATAAGCTAAAAAATAATATAAACAAACTGACGGCGGTGCTATAGACGGCGCGGGGTAAGAGGATTGGCGCAACGACACAAAAGTAAGGTCTCGAAAATGCAGTATCTCGAGTTAAAAGAAATAAAAAACCTTGACCACTCTGAACAAAATCAGCATCTAAAATCTTCAGAATTTTAAAAACTAAATTCAAAGTCTTGAAAGAAGAAGTCTGTACTTTGTTTAAATGTTGGAAAACTTTGAAAAACTCCCCATCTTTTCAGAAGATAAATTCAAAAGCTTTGCCCTGTTTATCCAAAGTCGGTGGACGGCGAAAGAAAGTAATGCTAAACCGCCGTAATGTTTACAGCTATTTTTTTTCGTTGCTAAGTCCACCAACCTTGCTGTTTATCAATATTTTGAGAACTGAGACGTCAACCTCTCGCGGACCTGCAGCTAATCGCTTACCCGACTTGGCTGGCGGAAATTATTTTTTTGCGGGAAGATTTCAGAGCATTTAAATTAACACATTCGCCTACTAATACTAGTACTATATACTACTTGATTATTTCGATGTCTCGAGAATTAAAAATACTGATGTCGATATTCTAGAACGTTTCGATATTTTTGGCTCAATTTTCTTGTATGAATTGAAAAAAAAAGTATCCGAGAACTCATAACTCATTTGCAGAAATCTAAGGAAGTAAGCTAGGAAGAAAAAAAAACGCATTCTGAGACTACAAGGTAGGGATGGGCACGAGCCGAGCCGAGCTTTTGACCTCTCCAGCTCGGCTCTAGCTCGGCTCGACTCGTGGCTCGCTCGAAAACTCTAGAGCCGGCTCGGCTCGGTGAACAGGAACGAAAATTCCTGGAAAACTGAAATAGCGAAAAAGCTAAAAGGAATTTTCTTT
Organism: Brachystomella parvula; assembly: GCA_019776545.1. Lineage (NCBI taxonomy): Eukaryota > Metazoa > Arthropoda > Collembola > Poduromorpha > Brachystomellidae > Brachystomella > Brachystomella parvula. Next base: position 1,586 of record JABASM010001966.1, on the reverse strand, counting down.
AAAAGATTGCGTTGGTTTGTCATGGAACGGCCTGAATCCTCTCATTCTCTGCCTGGCTGTTTAGCTTTTACATTCTTATTTTAATAGCCTGAATGGAGGAGAGTGGGGAAGAGGATGACTCAGAGTCATAAACCAGGGCAGGGGAGGAGAGTGAAAAGGATTAATTCACTTTCTCCAATCCAATCCTAGCTGGAAGTAGGACATTAAGACTCCAGAATCATAAAAAGAGGAGAATTGATTATGGGAGCCCTTTATTATTCCACTACAAGAAAACAGAGATACTCCCTTCCCCAATGACCGTCACAAGCTTTACATGAATTCAATTCTTATTTCCCAAAATTTTTTAAAATTTTGAATCATTCCTTGCATTCCAGCACGAATTTCTTTTTTTTCTGAGTTTGACTGCTATTCCCTTCTGCACTGCCTACGAGAAAGGGGAATCGATTCCTTCCCTTTTGTCTTTCTCTTTTTGTTGCAGCTGCTCAAGGGGGGAAGGAAGGAGGGATGATGTCAATGACTTCCTAGACCCCGCATCTGGATCTCGACGGCGACTACGAATAAGAAAATTTCTTCATTTCTTATTTCTAGCCATTTCTAAAATGATCCCACTGATTTCAATGGTAAAATTGGTAAACCCAGACTCTGGTTTTTTAACCATTTAAGACATAAAGGAAGGAGCTCTGGACTCCAGTTCCGTGTCGAAAGGAAATAAAGGGAAGAGATTGGAAAAGCCCCTGAATAATTTATCAATGCTTTCTCCACTCTCTCCTCATTCCTTTCTCACCACATCAGAAACAGAGAAATGGGAAAGGACAAGGGAATTCTCACCTATGGATTTTAATTCCATTTGAAAGACAATAGATTTTTTCTTAATTTTTGATTTTACCTGGTAGTGTGAGGAAAATGAGGAGGATGAAGATGAGAAATGGGAATTCCCTTTCCATTGTTTGACTACTCTACCAAACTACACTTTAAGTTCTTTCTCTTTTCGCTTACATTGAGACTATTTTCTTCCCTAGATTCGTTTTGAGTTAAAGGAAGGGGTGATTTGGGGGATAGGAGTTTATGGGTTTCTGGAATAGGAGCGTCTGGAAAGAGTGAGTTCGGAATGAAGACTGAAAGAGTATTCTCATACTCCCGGCTTCTGCTACCCATGCGGGTTACAGAGAATCTGCTCAGGACTCAACCCTCGCCATAACCGATTCCGGCCTCCCTTCCGAGGACTACGTACCCTGAGCAGGGCGAAATTCCTAGAAAACATGGAAAACTGGGCAAGCGCAGTCCCTCGTAATCAAAGGATGGGGGACTATACAATTACAAATAATTATTCTCTGTTTTAATGGACTTGGGCCAGGGAATACGAGAGAGTAGGGAATGGTCAGGCTAACATTACAGTGGTTTTGAACCAATTTTGAGACGGGAGCAGCTATTCTTGTGACTAAAGGGTTGTCACTCACCCTGCTCATATGCTTCTTATGATCTGGAGTATAGGAACACAACAGTATTCTTACCGATTTTTCTCAAAATTTGATGCTGTAACATGGGTTTGACCTGCTTATAAATTGTAGGAAATGCGATTGTGAATT
>JABASM010001965.1:0-12365 GCA_019776545.1 Brachystomella parvula | reverse complement strand
CATTACCCACTACCGGGGCCTTGTGGGATATTTTTCTCAACCCGAACCGCGCATTGTTGGAAAAGCTATTGGCAAAAAACCGCCTGACCCCACTAACCACCTGCCCCCATCCCCCTCTATCCGAAATTCCTTAATGAAAATGGCCTCGAGTAAACCTAATTAGCAAGAGGAACCTAGGACTTTCACTGTCATCATGAATTCATCTTCCTTCCGCCTGTAGGCGTGAATGGGCTCCGTAATAGGATTACTGCTCAGATCCGGAAGCAAAATTTCACTCAGCTGGAATCGACACAAAGTTTAACTTAGGAACTCTAATCCTTCCTTTTACAGACAAAGGCTACTGGGTTAATTTGAATTACATTTCGGTTCTGTTCGTAGGAATGTAGGCATGTCACGGAGATGGCAAATGAGTCGTTCCATAAAGCATGGGCACGTAAATGCAATGTTTTCCCGTACTTGTAATTTGTAAACAGGAGTTGACGTGGAATTCTGACTGTCGTCGTCCCCATCGTTAAATCCTCTCATGCTTTCTCCTTGAGGGCTACGGAGCGGAAGGATCTTCCCGTTCCTCCGCTTTCTTTAACTCCATCCATCCGTGTCTATTTACGACCAAATTCTAAAAGGAAGCAAGTCGGCTCCGGGGCTTGCCGCAAGCCCTTTGTTATCAAACCTGTAGTTGACATTTTATAGGATTTTAGGATTTTTGAGGTAAAGCTCCGGATTTGTCTGGAGAAATTTAAACACCCGTTTAAACATTTCTGCAGCCTGAAATTTATTACTTTTATAAAATTCATGTGCTCGTAAAATTTTGTTGTAAATTTAAAAAAAACACTGGGCATTCTGAAGTACCGTAATCTCTTTTAATTCGGAACAGGGCGTCTAAATCGGAAAAAAATTTAGGAAGGTTGGAAAATAAGCCATACATGTATAAAAATTTTCATTTTTATTTGAAGTTTGTTTACTAGGTTTTATTTTAAAGTTTTTTTTCACTTTTATACGAATTAAAGGTAATAAATTTCTCCAAGATCTCAGGCACTTGGAAAATTTCCATTTGTTTTCTGTTACAATCCAGCAACCCTTTATGCCTCATATTACGAAAACTTCAACATTTTTCTGACATTCTTACTCATTTGCAAAGTTTTCTAGATGTTCCAATTTAGATGCCCTATGGTCCGAATTAGAAGACATTACGGTACTTGCTTGAAATCAGCCCGTTTTCGCTCTTTAGAAGCTGGTTTTGTAGAGTTCAGTGGGCCGATAATGAGTGTTTTATTTCCTCCAATGTTTTCCTATCCAAAAATAAGGCAGGGAAAGATGAAAGGATCTTACGGAGCTGAAAAAATATAGAGCAGATAGCCTAGAGGCAGGTGAAAGCGGAGATTGTGAAAAGTCAATTCCAATTTCTGTGTGTTCTGCCCTATGGGACAATATAGAAAATAGAACGAGCTTTAATTTGCTTCAAGTCACTCTAAAAGAGTAAACGCTATGCACAACGGCATGAGGTTTCCGGCTGGACTCCCAAAACTCCAGGACAAGTCCCTTTATACTTTCTCCTTCCTTGGCTCCCATCTAATTCAAAACGAGCTTTGCACTTGGAAAGTAAACACTTGAAATGGAATAAATTACATACTCGGGATCTGGAGTTGAGAATTTATTAACTTCAAAAGTACCATTCAAATCCATTTTTATCCAAAACCTTGTATTCGGTTTCCATTATCCATCTTTGAAAAAAAAAAAAAAATAAGGAAGAAAGAATAAAAACTTGAGGTTAGTGAAATAGGGTCCATGACCTAAAAAACTGATCCAAACTTGAAGATTTGATGAAAAGGAAAATTTATTCCTCTCCTGTCAATGAGGACAATGGAGTTAAAAAGCTATTGCTCCTCCTTGAATTCAAAGAGCACAGAGCACTTCAGAATAACCCGTGTCATCGAATTCAAAAGAACTTGAGGAAATCTACACTACTTCAAAACCCTCTTCTAATAAATTACGTTTTCATCTTGCTTTATATCCGAATTGATTCTGTTGCATGGCAATTCTCTCCTTCACATTCATTAATTCGAAAATAAGAGAAGGATGAGCTAAGCTCTTAAAACGTGTTCCAGAAGTAGAGGCTAAGACAATGGGGGGATGCTTCGGGATAATTTAACGCTTGAATAGGCCAAAATATTCCCCTTTTTTTAGATACTGAAAACTGGTTCGACCTTCCAAGGATTAACATTATATTGACATTTAGCGACAATTTAAAGGTCACCGGAGGTCAGTAACTTGACCTCATAGATGGGGACAAGCGATACATCAATCAAAAACACTGTTGGTCTTCTGACTCCAAAAATGCATTATACTTGTGCCGTAAAACATGGCTGCCAGGGTGCCAGGGGTCACTGAAAGAATGACCGGAAAATAGGGTGCTTTTGTCCAAGTTTTGAACTCGTCCCATTTTAAAAATACTGAACTCAAAATTCTGAAAAATTTCTCAGGAAATTCTCCGACTTCTGAAGAATATTCTCCCTAGTTTTCAGATTTTTAAATTCAGTATTTTCAAAACGGGACAAGTTGAACACTTGGACAAAAGCACCCTATTGTGCGGTCATTCTTTAGTGTTCCACATAACTTTGGCGAACTCTAGAGGCCGTGCTTTAGGTCAAAAGAGTCAAATACAGGTATATTTTTAGAATCAGGAGACTAAGTACTTTTGATTGGTGTATTGCTTGTCCATTGCATGTGGTGATAAGTCAAATACAGGTATATTTTTAGAATCAGGAGACTAAGTACTTTTGATTGGTGTATTGCTTGTCCATTGCATGTGGTGACCCCCAAAAGGTCACAAAAGGTCAATGCCCCACTGACCCCTGAAGTCCAACTCTCGGAAAAGTAGCAAGCAAAATCTAAACTACGCTTCTCAAAACAGACGAAAAGTAAACTTTCGGTTTTCGGATCATTCTTAGAAATAAATGTTCAAAGGTCATTGAACCCATTTCCTGCAGTAGACAAAAATGCACATCTGTTAAGCTATTTAAAGGTTAAACCATCCCAAAGCATCCCTGTATAATCCTTGCTTCCAAGTACTACCTCTACTTCTGGGACACCTTTTATGGATGGGAAATATTTAGGAAGTATTTTCTGACTAATTGAGACAAATTATTGATTTCTAGGTTTAGAACAAAAACAAAGCCGTACTATATTATTCCTCTCATTAGCATTATTACAATTAGTTATCAATATGAATTACCTCATCCTAGCGAAATCCTCATTAACCTAGCGCTGGTATTCGGATTTCAATGGAGCAATTTCTTCTTGCCGGATGCACTAGTAGGGTACGAGAGATATTTTAACTGGAATTAAGCTTAACTGGAAATTATTTCCGTAAAAAACACGGTGGAAGAACGGTGCAGCTAAGAATCCCTGGCAAAAGTGTAGATCGTATCGCTAATGATGGGTAAATAGATTTTTACCCAAGAACATCATTAGGCTTCCCCTACTTTCTCCACCAGTGGGAATAAGAGGAATGCTACTTTCTCTCCTTTTTGTTTTTATTTTCCATAGAGTATACTCTAATCCATTTTGCTTCCAGGGCATGCTTCTCGTTACTAGGTAGGATTGGAAATAGGAAGAAAAAATTATTTTATCGATTCATTCACTGTCATCCGAAACAATGGAACTGGATTTATGGTTGAAGATAGTGAAGGGATGGTCGTAAGATTTCTTTCCTCCTTCTTCCCACACTTTGTTTTTGTCTCTGAACCTTCTGTGAATCCATTAATTTCTCAGCCCATCTCTTTTCCGAATTCATTTCATTCCATTTCACCAGTCGACTAGAGACGTCGAATGGGTTTCCTTGAGTTCGAGACCATTATTGAATAAGAGTGAGAAAAAGAAAAGTTGATTTATTTGTTCTAATTTCGATCTCGTTCGTAATTTTTATTTTTTTATTAATACTTCATGGAAGCTGATCCATTGGATTCTGGTGCGGATCGCGTGTGGGCTAGCAATTTCGAACTCAACTTTCTAATACGATTTTCCATGAAAAAAATACTAAAAAGAACAAAAAGGAATAGTCTGGGCTTGCTAATAAAAAATTACTCTCTAAAGAGTGCGATAATTGGTGTTTGGTGAAGCCATAGCCATAACGTGGTCATGTAGGCAATTTCCGAATTTGTTTTCTGAATCTCAAAATTTTTCAAAATTTTTATGTATTTTTAAAAGCCCAAAATTTCTTGTAAATTTCACATTTTTTTTTTTTTTCCAGAAATCAAAACTTTCTTAAAATTTCGGAAATTTTTTAAAGATTTAATTTTTTTATAAATTAAATTCTTTTAGAAAATCTCAAACTTTTTTTTTTTAAATTTCATGATTTTTACAAAATCATGAAACTTTTTAAAAATTAATTTTTTTAAAAATTTTCGAACTTTTTTAAAATTTTCAAAAAAATGGAGGGTAGGGAGGTTACAGCCTTGACCTCTGCCGTGCTCGCACGCGCAAATCAACCTAGTTTTTTGTAGGAATAGGAGGATTTCTCGATCAAAAACTTCCCTGAGGAATTTTTTGATTTATAGTCAAGAGCAAAAAAAACCTGAAACAACTGCTTTGAAATAATGTTTTTGTAGCTTCTATCAAATTTTAATCTTTTATTTTCTGTTCTCCAAGATTTTGTTGAAAAAAGATTTTGCGAAGAAAATTTTCAAAGCGTGTGAGTTTTTTAATTTTTCCTGAGGACCGGTGCCTGCTCACCCATTCGGTGTTAACAGGATTTTGAAACACTTTGATGAAAACCACCCCAAGGGACCACTTAGTTTTGATTTAAAAAAAAAAATGACAAAAAAAGTGCTCTCTGATCAGAGAAAGTCATTCGACTCTTTTGTTCGCTTTCAGCTCTGCTAAAACGAAGAAAAAAATCTGGTTCAAATTAAATTAAACCGGGAAAAGAAAGCTTGATGGAGGAGAAGAAAGGGATTGAGTTGTGGTGTGCCAGGGGCGGTAAAACTCCAAGGAGAAGATGGGTGAAAGCAATTCACTTTTCATTCTCTGAGTAAAGTGGGGTTGGGGATAGATTGAAACAAATGTTTTCATGTGTCGAGACCAGAGATTCATTTCTGCGTGAATTTAGAATATTCCCATGTTGACACTTCTACAGTAAAAGCTATAGTCCGGAAGTGGGGAAAGTGATCGATACGTAAAATCAGACTTTCACTCTATCAACTAATTAATTGGAAAATTTTACTATCCATCACTCTATCCTAAAATAAATATCATGTCATTTTCCAAAATGAAGGCGAGAATTCATTTTGGGATAGCAGACAGAAAATTCTTCAGTGTTTGTTTTCTGGTCCCTATATCTCTGTTTACACTTTACTATTACTGCGGAGTTGAGTCGAAATTGGAGTGGAGATGAACCTTGTTTGACAAATGGAAAGTTGCTTTCACTACATACTCACCGCCAGGTGCAAACTGGTTTACAGCAGAGCTGTGGCGTCGTAACAAGGACGTTCCCCTTTATTAAGAACGATAAGCCTCTTGTTTATTTTGTAAATAGCAGAAAAAATATTATTAATTTTTTGCTGACTAAAATTAGGGAGAAAAGTTATCGGAGCTTAGAAAAACCTTTCTTTCATCTTCCACTTTTATATCTAAACCCTCAGATTTTCCATTTAAGAATATTAATCCTGCTTTTGCCTAAGGAATTTTGAGTAAAAAATAATTCACATAAAAGTTTTGAATCAGAAAAAAAAATGTTTCAAAGGTTTTAATTTTTCAAGAAATATAAAAAATTCTTGTTTCATCCGCAAAAAAGAATTATGTACAATGCCCACAAAAAATATAAGCAACTAAACTGTGGGTTGCATCCATTTCTCGACGATAGAGACTAGACGGCTGAAATTTTAGCAAAATTAATGCCAAGTTTCAGTCTTCTACTTATCCTCTGGCTGGGTTAATTAATTTTTGTTGTGAAAAACTCCATGGTGAAAGGAGCAAGTCAGAAACGAAAATGAGATCCTCAGATAGATTTCAATGAATTTTGTTTTGGCTTTTGACTTTTGCTTTATTTTTGCCTCGCCAAAAAATCATAGGTTTCAAATCGTAAATTTGGGATTATAAGTTACTAGATCCCAGGGACAGCCCTCCAAAAACTTAATCTCAGCATCGGAGTCATTGGAAGTTTTTTTTAAAGAATATATTATGAAAGCTAATTTTCTCAAGGCTCTTTCTCTACATAACTCGATTCTTCAAGATTTCCCTTAGAGCCATGCTGCCATGAGTGGATTTCTTCCATGCCTTTGACTCCGAGATTGAAATTTAAGTAATTTGCATACGTATAGGAATTCTCTGCTTGTGAGGAGACTTTTTTTGGAGCTTTCTTTCCTGGTAATCAGGATTGGCGTATGATTTGAAAATGTGGTGGTGGTAGTTGTGAAGAAATGAGAGTGAGGACCTACTCAGTCAGAAACGGATTTAGAGGAGAATGATGGACGCCATACGTTCACTCACAAGATTTCACTGATGTTCTTTTCATTTCCTTTTTCTTTTCTCTAGTTGCAGATTACGTTAGGCCTCGAGTCTGCAGCTTACCTGAAGGAGGATACAATCCCCGATCCGGAAGGGGAGATGATATTTACCGCCTCCGTACCTTCAGTATTACAAGCAAAGGCGTCGTCAACTGCGGTGACTCTCTCATCCCAAGGAGATCAAAATCCAATTTGAGTATGAATTCTACAACCACAAACAGCAGGCAAGAGAAGGATTTTCTTTCCATAAGGAAAGCTTCCTTTCAATAAGACTTAAAGCATCATAAGTCTTATACATATGCTCAACATTCTTTTCATCGCCCACGCATGAGGGGATCCCTGCAAATCCATTCCTAATTTTCTACCCTGCTTTTTAATAACCGAATTTGAATTTCTTACCTTCATGGAAAATTTCGATATCTTTATGAAAAAGCTTATTCAATGCACCGGAGTCAATATTTACTTTCTCTCTCGGAGTTTTTTTTTTTACAGTACAGTCGAATTGGTTGGACAGGGGCATCAAGACGTAAGCAAGGCTACCAGATGCCGCTGACCAAACGGAATATTCTCGGCGTCTTAATGTTTGATAGGTTCCCCACCTTTGTATGCATTTCAAAGTTTCAAAAAAAAAATCCGCTAAAGAGGGAGCGGTAATAGGTCATGAGCGATTTTTTAAACGAGCTAAGTCTTGTCCAACTCAGCACACCCTTCATAGCAACAGTTAATTTTTTCCAGTAGCCAATGTCGCCGGTGGCGGGAGTACTTAGGTTCGGGCAATGGGTTTTGTGGTGTGTGGAAGTGAGATGTGGATAAGAAAGAAACAAAGCTTCTGTTTCTTATGCAGTTGGGCTCCTCAGCTGAGAGAAAAATAGACGCTTCTTACCTCAGTTATACCCGCATCTCAACTTCTGTGCAGCATACCTACCAAGACGCTCACTCACAAAAACTCTTCGAAAAATAGCGCCATTGGACTCTGGAAGAATTCTGTATTGCTCCAGATTGTAAACTGAGAGTTGTACAAGCCTAAACTCGACTGAAAGCTCTTATGATCCCATATTGTTCCCTCTTAAGCCTTTTCAGTTTGAAAAAGTACGCGTGAGGCCAGTTTTCGTGTTTTGGACTTTAAAGCCATATGTACCTTTGGAAAAATTTGTTATTGGAAAACTGAAGACATATACATCAAAATACTTTTATACTTTCTTTATGACAAGACGAGAACACTTAACGCTTCCTAGCCCTGCTTACGTATTCGTCCCTTTTCTCCCCGCACCTGTCTTTTCTCACACCATTCCACTGTATATGAGCAATAAAATCGAATGCCTGAGAAAGCAAAGCATCGAAAATCTCATTAATTCCATCTGTGATAAAGTTTCCATAAATGGCTTCCTCAAAAAGATCCCCTGCTGAATTTATCTTCTGGATTTCCTTGTCATCTGAGATTATTTTTTTTTAGACAAAGCAATGCCAGTGGTGAGCGGTCCCCATTTGACGGTTCCTGCTGCGGGAGCAGTGCTGTTTCCACTGAAGACGAGGATGAAAGAGAAGAAGCCACAAAATTAGCAAAATTTCGTGTCATTCTGCTTGGTGCTTCTGGAGTTGGAAAATCGGCTCTGGTGTCCCAGTTCATGACTTCAGAGTATATTAACACGTATGACGTGTCTCTAGGTGAGTCAGACTTCCTTTCCTAGAAAACCACATACATTTTCTCTAAAATTAAAATTTCCTCAACTTTGCCTCTTCCTATTTTCACTTTCTCCTGTATAGCAGTTTGGAAAATTTTTGACTAGCCTTCCTCTGTATCACGAGGAACGTAAGCCCTAGAGAACGGAAAGGAGGATAAGCAAATGAGGTTAGCAGGACAGGAAGTTAGGAAAACGAGGGAGAGGAAAGAAAGTTAGGGGCGGGGGAAAAAGTCTAAGCTAAAAATCTGATTTTTGGTTCTCTTCTCCGTGATTTTACATGATTTCCTTTCTCTTTCCTCTCTGCGTGCTCAACTTTCACTTCCTGAAACTTTCTCCTGAAAAAAGTAGAAACTTCACAGTTGGAAATTATAGTTGATTAGTATCCATCACAGCATGGGAAGGAAATGAACGACTCAGCAGCAGCCTACCAACCCTTTTTCTTAAGATCACACCAATTTGTAATCAGAACGACGGCATTCACCCAGAAAAATCTCTCAGACTTGAGGACAAAAGAAAGTGAACAAAAAAAAACCCCATTATTGTTTTCTAAATCTATTTGCAGAGTAATAAAGGAAAGCGAAGCGGAAAAAACAAAAGGAAAATTTCAAAACAGGAAAACATGAGATAATTTAATTTTCCCATGGAGTTTTTCCTCCCTCAAGAAAACAATGAAGGAATAAAATTACAAAATGGAGTATTTAATTTCAGAATCCTTTGGCTAATTGTTCTGTAATTAAAGAAACGTTTTCAAGGGCCCTGTTTGTAAGCAGAGAAGCTTAGATCGGAGGAGGCATTTTCTGCTTTTGAACAAAGAAATCTAATTAAGTATCTCTGATCTGATGATTCCTTGGTTTCAACCAGCAACTTTTGAAAAGCCCGCACTTGTAAAAACAAAGGGCTAAAGATTAAAAGAGTTAATTTCATTTTCAGTGATAGTGACGAATTGGGTAAAATGGGAAGTTGACGACTGTCACGGCCAGAAGAAAATTCCTGCACCCATCTATTACATTTTTAAAAAAAAAAGAAAAAAAAAAAAAGAATTTGAATAGATGGTACAGCAATTTTCAATGAATTGGATTGTTATACACAATGTACAAGGCCAGAATTTCTTTTACACGCCTATTCATGTTGTCCTGAATAATTTGAGCAGTTTTATTTTTTATAGTCTGTAGGAATGGCGATTCTCAAAGCGATACTTGGGAAAATCAATAACAACGTGACGGAAGTAATACAAAACTTATAAGTGGTTCAAGGCAGGAATGCTATACACGAGCGTTCACTCGTCTCAAGAGCATAAAAAATTGAATTCAATTGAAAGTCCATTAGGGCAGGTGGGATTTTCTTAAGAGACCAGAGTGAAAGCACCTCGCCCCTCTAGCAGAAAGTCTGTAATAATTTAGGAGAGTGCCTAAAATATGGAGCTGGAGAAAGCTTAAGATGACTCATATCCACCAACCGTTTTTACTACCTGTTGCACAAACAGATGAAGGAATTACAAACTTCCTTATTCGTAAAATCCCTTATTTTCCTTCTAATTTTAATTTCCTTGTTCATTCTGCTCTTGAAATTCAGTCTTCCTGCAGGGTGATTCATTCTTCCTGAAACATTAACCGGGTTTTAAAATCCTGAATTTCATCTTTCAAAGTATACGAAGGTTCCGAATTTACAAGGGAACGTTAACCACTCTAACAAAACGAATTCCGTGAAATCGGCTTATTATTCCATTTAAAGTGGGAAGAAAGCAAGATTCTTTTTACTTGACAGATCTTGAGATTTTCCAATCTTTTCAAACCCACCTTCTTTTTTTGATTGGAGAAAATCCTTATGGGATTTAACGACTAAAATTTGGTATTTTTAACGGGTGACAACGCTAATTATTGCTTTCTTTTTGAATACCGGGAAAACGGCATTGTTGCTGCTTTTAGATTAGCCAAGAATTTTTGATTTCGCAGAAAAATTCTCCACGTGATTTATACACTTTTTTTAGTTTGAGCAGAAATCAAATTTTTTCAACCATATCACCTTTGAAATATCAATTTNTGATTTCGCAGAAAAATTCTCCACGTGATTTATACACTTTTTTTAGTTTGAGCAGAAATCAAATTTTTTCAACCATATCACCTTTGAAATATCAATTTTTACATAAATGTCATAAAGATTTCCCGATATGACTACAAAGTAAGGGCAAAGGGAGGTGGGGTTCATTACTTCCGAAAACGGGAAAAGGAGCTTGGAACCTCATTTCACCTTTTAGAGTAACGCGACTCGATTTAACCGAATTCCGTGCGTTACACAACATAAGGTTTCCGTTTTAAAATCTTGGAATCAGAACGAATCAACCAGTCAACGCTTCACTGAAATTAGAGTCCCAAGTTTCCTACAGAGGAAGTTTACGGAAGATTTCTAAAGATACTGACGGCTCTTTTGAAAAAAGAACTTTGGATGAGGGAGCTAGTTCATTCGAAAGTTTCTTCATGCCCAAAGAGAATTATTTCCGCTTTTCTAGTTAACTTTCTTAAGATCTCTCAGTTCTAATCCTCCAAAAAATCTTCGCAAGTTTCTCATCTGGAAAACGTTTTTACGCCTTTACGCTCTCAACCGCAAGGAAATCCGGTTTCCTTTGAAATAATATTAATTTTCCAGACTTCCCTATCAAATTTATCCCTCAGTCAGGTTCACAATGATGGATTGCATAGGCTATTTTTCCATTTTAAGTATTACTTGATCCATCATACCTATAAATCAAAGCCAAAAAGCTCTCTGCCGCTTTTTTTTTCATTTCTTGGAAACCAGAGTACAAAAATCGGTGGATGAATCTGAAAAGTTTGTAGTAGCTTCCTTTGCGTGACAGGTGAAAATCCCCGAAACGAAAATCCCCTATGTAAAAATCCCCGAAATGAATATCCCCTATATGTGAAAATCCCCTATCCGAAAATCCCCTATGTGATAATCCCCTATACCTGAAATCCCTTATGTGAAAATGCGAAAGAAATCTTGAAAATTATTAATAGATTGTGGGAGTGATACTTGAAACCAAAAAATTATACAAAAATGAGTATAATATAGTTAAAAATGGAAAAAAGCCAGTAAACGCTCCAATACAGTATTCCTTATCACAGGTAAATCCAATGAGTGCTGTGTGGCTCATAGGATTTTAATGTAACCTACCATCTAGTGTAGTGTAGCCTTTGCATAACAAGACAAGAATCTTTTGTGATGAAAAGCTTCTTTGTTGGGACGTGGCCTGTGATTTAAGGAATACTGTATTGGAGCGTTTACTGGCTTTTTTTCCATTTTTAACTATTACTCATTTTTGTATAATTTTTTTGTTTCAAGTATCACTCCCACAATTTATTAAAAATTTCCAAGGTTTCTTTCGCATTTTCACATAAGGGATTTTCACCTATGGGGGATTTTCAGGTATAGGGGATTATCACATAGTGGATTTTCGGATAGGGGATTTTCACCTATGGGGGATTTTTACATATAGGGGATATTCGTTTCGGAGATTTTTACATAGGGGATTTTCGGATAGGGGATTTTTGTTTCGGGGATTTTTACATGGAATCCTTCCTTTAAGTAGTAGTTTTTTGTTTCTAAATTACAGTAGAGAGAAACTAGGCTAAGAAACAAGATAAGATAATCATGGAAGGAGAAAGCACGTCTCACAATAATTGGCTCTTGTTTTCTTACTCCGTCGTTTCAAAACTTTTGATTTATTTAAGAGAGTTTTTAGAAGAGGCGAAGAATTAGATAACTTTTTTCATAATCAGAATTTGAAGGCTGTAATTAGAAAAGTAAAGAATAACCCTCCATAATTTTGAAAGTAAGTTCACAAAGTTTAAGATTATTTGCCTTCCCTCAAAAATTTCTAAAAATAAATGCAGAAAGCTGTCACAAGCAGAGCACATCACATCTTCAGTTACACTTCATCTGAAAACCAAATGTATGGAGCACTACAGTAAATCAAAAATGAAAAAAAAATGAATTGAATTCTGTCATAGAAACTTCTTCCATAATAATTTGCTCCGTGTCAATGAACGGCGAACTGCCGCATTTCTATAACGGAGGAATATTAACGGGCCCTTAGATTAATCTTAAAGTACCATTAAGTTTGACTTAAATTGCCTAAGGCTGAAACTGCCATTACTTTTACCCAGATTACCATTATATATTCCTG
>JABASM010001964.1:0-12368 GCA_019776545.1 Brachystomella parvula | reverse complement strand
GTGAGGCAAGCATGAGGTCCTTCAACTCAACAGTTCCTGCAACTGCAAACTTGTAATTTCCATATTGGGGATTTTCACACTGGGGTTTTTGTTTTGGGGGTTTTCACGTGCCACCGTTACAGATTCTCAGCCTGGAAGCATGATAATGCGGAAAGTGTAACGATTATTTTGTGTGACCTGGCTTTCTCCTGTACCAATTTTATTTTGTAATGTGCCTTAATTTCATCGTAAGTTCCTTAATGGAATGGAAGACTTATTTTGAGCCCCGCCCCAGTTTCAGCTTTTATGCCAGGCACCTCCTGGAAAGATTATGGAAAGAGTTTATGGCTCACTCACCTTGCCCCCCAGATATACAAGTAAATTGAGCACATACAAGGAGATTTGTCACATGATTTTTATCTTAAAAAATGTAGCAGGGCTAAACGGATTTTTATGGCTCTCTCTGTCTCCCATTTTCAAATGAGACATGATTTATTGGATTTTATAAAAGCATATAGGCTATGAATCAAGGTGCTTTGAAGTTTGAGCAAAGATTTGCCTAAAACTCCATGAGGAACTAGATGTGATTGCTTTTTTTTTGTATCAAAAGCATTAAATTATTGAAAGCAATTTCGCTTTCTCTTCTGAGCAGACCTTGGTTCCCTGAGTCTAAGCTATAAAAGGAGGTGTACATGATGACCTACCTTTTAACACCAGCTTAATGGATTTTTTTCCCTCATTAGTGTCATTATAATTTCCTACATGCTCATTCTGTTCTTAATTAAGATAAAAGGGAAGGTAGTTTTTCTACTTGCATTCCCTTGTTTTCTGAGGAAGGGCCATGCTTTCCCTCTCATAAATTATACACTTACCTCATCATTAGAACAAGAACACTGGGGGTATTTTATAATCCTATAGAGAATCAAACACGGCTTAATGGGTCATGAATTGTTTCTTTTGTTCAGCTATAACGACACTACCATCATCATCCACTTCGTTTATTTTACAATCTCACCACAGCCGCTACACATGGAATCCGTACATTGGTCAGAGAGTCCGGGTATAAAAGGGATAAACGACTATTCTGCAAAAACTATTTATTTCATTTTTAATCAGACTGAAACAGCGGTCATACTCCTGAAGTCTGTTGGAATGCCCTCAGTTCAAAAGGACAAAAGTTAATTAGCAGAATATTATGGGTTCGTTCTAATTAATTAGAGACACAAGCTTCCACTCGAATGACTTGGAGAGGGCTATAGTTCCTCACGGGACATAAAAAATAATTCCTTTCTTGCATAGTACGGGTTTTGTGTATGTGTACTTGCCGTTAAAAAATAAATTAGCTGAATATATCTAAATGGGTGACACGTGAAAGTCCCTAAAACAAAAATCCCTAATGTAATAATCCCCCATGTGAATATCTCTAAATGTGAAAATCCTTAAAGCGAAAATGCCTAAATGTGAAAATCCCTAAACGTGAAAATTCCTAAATGTGAAAATCTCTAAATGTGAAAATCCCTAAATGTGAATATCCCCCATATGTGAATAGCCCACATACCCGAAACCCCCTAATCTAAATTCATCTGATTGCAAGGACAGAAATGCAGGTTTACCTTATTAATAGCGCGAGCTATTCATGCGATTCAAATGTTAGTCCGGACGTCCCCTGGCGCGATAACTCACGAACGGATGATCGGATGGACTTCATTTTTGGTATGAGAGTTCTTTAGGGTCCCTACATGAACCCTATACTTTTTCAGAGCGATCGGTGAAGTTTTGAAAAAAATTTTATTTTTAACCCATATGTGCATATGGGCTTATGGTATGCTATGACCCATGTACACCCCGTATGACCCCGATACACACCCCGTATGGCATACTCGGTTCTCTCGCGCTATTCCATACACCCGTGTTGTCACGGCTTATTAATTATTTAGTTAATTTAACGAGACAATTTCCGGCTTAGTAATGGTTTAGAGCATTATCTGTCAGTTGACACGTCAAATTTAACCTGTGACCCAAGGGTCACCAAAGGTCCCTGGAAATCTTACATCATACAGCATTTAAATATCAAATGTATTTTAAACCGCGGGATTCGCGCCTTAAAATTTAAAAATCATATGATTTTTGAATTCCGCATTAGGTAAGGTTTCCAGGGACATCTCCAGCCTTGTAGCTGATGTTGACCTCTGGTGAACTTTTTGGGGTCATGGGTTAAGTTTGACGGGTCAACTGACAGATAATGCTCTAAACCATCACTTTCCAGAATTCAAGCGAAACCTAACGAATTTTAAACCGATTTTAGCTGGCGCAGGTTTCATGCAATGTTAATTTGCCGTTGTCTTTTAAGACCTTCGAAAATTGCAATCAGATGAATTTAGATTAGGGATTTTCGGGTATGTGGCATATTCACATATGGGGGATTTTCACTTTTAGGGATTTTCACATTTAGAGATATTCACATGGGGGATTATTACATTAGGGATTTTCACATGGAACCATCTGAATGTATTCAACTTTTTAAGTTCACTTTTGTGACAGAGATGCATTTAAAAGGCTACGGTAGCTCCAAATAAACAGCGGCAATAACACAGCGCGGAAAAGTATCAACAATGTTGAGATGAAGAATGACATCCGGTTATCTGAGTGCCACTTAATCATCATCAGACCCTGTACCCACATCAATCTTTCAAAACTCTCTGCAGATCTCCTGTGTAGTACACAAGCGCATTAAAAAAAAATTTTCTTCTGATTTGCCCTTCCAATTTTTTCGAAATTTTTTTTTTCGGAGTGATTTTTGTCTTGTTTATTGACTTTTCGTGCGTTTGCGTTTTCCCTTGAATGTTGTTGCGGCAGTAAGCCCTAAAGGTTGAAATTAGCGTTCTAGCTACTGCTCCTTATCTAATAATTGCAGCATATTGAAGTAAATGACGTACTAACACTCTGAAAATGTGAGGGATTTGAGGAGGAGAAAGTTAGTTGTAAATGGGGGGTCTTCAATGGCATTGAAGATCGTATAATAGGAATTCATTAAGGAGTCATAATAGGATCGTCTCATCTTGGGAAGTAAACGAAAGCCTCATTTTCCCTTCTCCCATTGAGAAAACTTTAAAAAGAGAAAATGAACTTCTCACTCTCCTCCGTTCTCTGTTGAGGAGGAGAAAAGTTAAAATTAGAGGTTGAACAAAAGGACTATAATTTAAATTTGTAACGCTGAGCTGAGGATGGGAAACTAATTGTTTCAATTAAACCCGGAAGTTGAAGCACCTTCCAACACTTGGAAATTTGGGATGGATTTGAGGAAGTAATGGAACTGATTTCCTTCAATCTAATTTCCTTACCGAATGTATTGAGACGAATGTACTGGAGAAGGGCACAGTGCTCCTTTGCTTCCAAGTACGTTACTTCACACTTGTACAGATCCTCATCAGCCGTCATTAATGGATCAATTTCCAAGAGTGCTCGGCTATTGTTTGTCTCAAGGCGAAGTTCAGCTCTGTAAGAAAAGAACAAATGAAAAATTTACATTAGTGTATGTAAGGGAATTTGGAATGAATTTTTCTAGGGCGGGTTTTCCCCGCAGGCTTCAAAGACTCATAAAACTTTCTCTTCTTTCTCAACCCGTCAAGTCCAGGAGTTCTTTACCAATTTCCGACGAGTCTTTTAGCCTACGCATTTGAAGCAATGAAATGAATCTCCTTTCGGCTCCAGATAAAACTTCCGTTTACTTTACTCTAGGTCTTATGGTATGGCGGATGCCGTTCCTGCTTTCTTTTTTATCGAAGTTACCCTCTATTGATTCCTCCTCTGAAGTTTTATTAGTTTACAAACCCAATTCATTTATATTGTTCAAAAATTCAAAGAGGATTACTAAACAAAATATTCTGAAAAAAATAAAATAAAATAGAAGACTCTAGTGTAAAAGTATTTTAAGAGCGTCAAAACTTAAACCTCGATTTTCTAGAAATAAGAACAGAGGAGAAGCAATTATTCACTCTGAAACTCAAAGAGTTCAGACTATCCTCCCAAGTCATCATTATAAGCACCATTTCCTCTGCACGACTGGCTGAGCTTCCGCTGAGAAAATTGAGTCCGAGATAGTGGACTTTAAATTCTTGAGACCTCAATAGAAGAATTCGGCACGTAGAGCAGAGGGGCCATTAATTCCGAAGATGTCTCTCCAAGCGAAAGCACCAACCAGCCACACCTGATTTTTCCCTCTTTTCTCTTGACCCACTTCTACGGAGTACCATGGCGACACGGCGGCAGTTTCCCTGAAAATTTGAGTAGTGCCGCGACGGCTTTTAATAATATCTAAGAGTAAACTTAAAGCTCCCTCTTTTATGAAGTCGGAAATTATATCAGCAAACACGTAATCCTCCTAAACACTAAAATTCCTCTAAAGTAAATAATGGAAGCAAAGGAAAGAAAAGCCGGGAAAACGCAATGCAAAACTGCATAAAAGACAAAATGTATAAAAAAAATTTGCCAATTTGTATCACCCAAACAAAAATTGTCTAAACACTGTGGATAATTCCACTTATAGTTTAGTTTAGAGTCACTTTGAGTTTAGTAGGTGCAAGTACCGCTCGAATTATTCAGTTTAACTTCAAACTGAAATCGAGAAACCATGGATATTAAATAGTAAAGTTTGTAACTGACACAGGCGGACTAGAAAATGTTATAACCCCTTCAGCTGGGCCATCTAAATGTGACGAAGAAAAAAAAGAGATCTCTCACACACATAACA
The DNA here is from genome assembly GCA_019776545.1 of Brachystomella parvula. Classification (NCBI taxonomy): domain Eukaryota; kingdom Metazoa; phylum Arthropoda; class Collembola; order Poduromorpha; family Brachystomellidae; genus Brachystomella; species Brachystomella parvula. Next base: position 7,639 of record JABASM010001964.1, on the reverse strand, counting down.
ATAGAGAAAGCAATTTTCCCTTTCTTTCCTCCTATTCTTTCTCTAAGTATTTCCAGTTTTGTTCTGTTATTTATATGAATAGAAAATAGCGGAGGGCGTCTGAAGTACGCCATAGGCCAAGATATCATTCCGTTCTCTGCTTGGCTGAGCTCTAGTTTCTTTTCTTATTATTCAAGAGGATCAATGAGTGCACTTCCATAGGAGGCTGAGAGAAAGTCCCACTTCCTACTTTCACAGCCTCTTTCTAAGAGCCCACAACAATTTCTTCCTCCGAATATTGTTGAGTATAGTCATGAATAAATCGTCCGTTTCTCTTTGTCCCAAAAATAGTTTGCCTTTATTGTCCGCCTTAAACTCCTTTTGAGGGGACTAATTCATGATGAAAATTATTCTGCCCACATCACTCCTACTACACTCTTCTAATGGAGAAAGCTCCTTTTCAGGGAAAACTTTCACCAAAACGCAAGACATTTTTTTCCCTAATGCCAGTGCAAAAATTTATCCCATGATGCTTTTTTGGCGTACCCAATAATTGAGCAATGTAGAAATACCGACTTCAGTCGTTTTGATAACTGAAATTAAATTGACTGACTGAAAAGCACAACAGAAAAGCTGATGTGTAGCTTATTATTTGAATAATTTTTATTTATTTTGTTTTTTTGAATATTTTGAGTTGAATATTTAAAAAATTCGACGACCACGCCTAAAATCTACTCAAACTAGCCGATTGACCTTAAATTTGGGCCAATGGTCTTCTCTCAGCCTCAACTTGTGCCTTTATAGCGTTTGCTCTCATGGGAAAAAATCCAGAATGACAGACGGACAGACGGACCGACGTCACAGACTAAAACAATCGACTGAGTAGGTGGATATTTGTTTGGTTTAGCATAAAAAATGGTGACATTTTTTTAGTGAAAATAGGAACTGAACCAAAAGAAAAGGGAGAGTAGGGGAGGCAATTTTCTTACAAATTAAATGGTAAAACATGTAAAATATTTGCTTTTGTTGGAGCAGGAGTGTTCTGTATATAAGTTAACAGAAGAAAGTGCCTTGGGTCTGGCCTTTGAAGACAAACTCATTCACTACGTACAGGATGTAGGGATTCCATGGAAAAACAAAAGTCATTAATGATTTCGGAGTCAACATGTGTGCCAGTTTATTCAAAGCAGTGACATACTGAGTCTGAGTTTTTAACTTTATGGACTACCAGACTACTTTTCCTACCAGTTGCACTTCCAAAAGGAAGCTCGGAAAAACAGAAACGTTTAAATTCAGTGATTAGGAGATAAGAAATCTTGGCAAAAACTTTGTTAGACTTTAAAACTTGACTTTTTGAGCCATCTTGACTCATAAAATAAAATTTGTTGTTGGAGCTTCTTCTCGAAACTCAAAAGTTTTAATCTCTCTAATTTCCCAACTTTACTAAAAAGTTATTCTTCTAACCTTAAATAGGGAAATTAAATGTCGTGTAAGAAGTAGGGCAAAGCTGAGGAATACTCTTCACCACAATTCAAAAGCTTAAAATTCAAATATAAGCATGACTATAAGGTCTTTTAATTCTGAAAATTCCCTGAGATTTTGAGACGTTCAATTTCCTTAGTTTCGCTTAGAGAATTTTTTCCACTTCTGAGAGATGAAACGGGAAAGTGAAGCATCACGGAGAAATCAATTGGAATGATTTGGTAGGTCTTAGGGGCCCGGAAGAAGAGGAAATGTATTTCAATATAAGAGAAAAGAACATCATCCTTAGGATATAAAAGTCTGCTCTGAATTGTAATTCCCAATAACAAGGACTGAAAATAGTGGTAAGTACACAGGATATCTCAATTCAATCCGAAGACGACAGGGACCTGCTCCAGATCCCCTACAACCGCCGATTGCCTTTTATATATTTTTCTTCCATGCAAAATTGAAAATCTACCCGTGGGATCGTGGTTGTGCTGCGGTGTATATCTGCTCAACCTCATTTTTCTCAAGGAATCAATTCCATGTTTCCACCCATAAAAGGCCTACAAGGCCTCACAAATAAATCAAATCAATTAAATGAACAATATTTCATAGCCTACAAAAATTTTGTTTACAAAATTTACCGAGTGCATATATAAGCTCCTTTGAAATTTTGAGACAAACATGTAAGATTGAAGGCTTCCCCCATCATCCCCCTATTTTAAATTCTGTAGAAGTATGGAGTGATGTTTATTCTTTCTTTGTGTATGTGCTTTCCGTCCACTATTTGTTACTAGACCATTTTCCTAGTCTACCCGGATTCATCTTTCCTTCTCAAAATACTCGGAATGTTGAAGAAAGAAAATTCTGACTACTGTCTGCCTATCTCTTCCTTCTGTTATTTTTTTTTTCCTTTGAAAAAAATTATTCTAGAAACCATCAGGAGGAGGAGGCTTCTCTCACAACGTGGCCGAAATCCTGATTGACTCTCAACATCCAGAGGATATGTCGGAGCCACGAAAGGAACCTCTCAACTTTCACTTGAAGAGTGGCATAAGAAGCCTCATAACTTCCGTCCAACCCCATTTCAAGTGACAAAGTTACACTTTTTCCACTCACTCATCATCATAACCGAGGGAAATCAAGTTATTGTTATTATTCTCTCGACTTTCTCTTTGATCTTTCTCTGACGAGATGGATTGAGACAGATCCAAAAAGAATTTTAAAAGAAGTTTCTTCTATTGACTGACTTCGTCTCCTCTCTTAGGAAAAAAAGATAAGAAACGGAATGACAGTACTGTAGTAGCGGTGGGGTAATGGGAAAGTATGGATGCCTAGCTTTAAACAAATGATTCCGCGATCAGGAGGGGCGTGACTTAATGTTTTCTTTACCTCTCCACAAAAGTATCCCAACCCAAAAGTCAAGGAAAACTTTCCTTTTGTTTGGAAACGATGATCTCCTCCATGAAGAAAAAGCAATATGGAGAATACCACTGGGTCGTTTATTCAAAAAAAGAAGATGAGATAGTCTGAAAGTGACAGGAATAGAATGACAGGTCTTTCTCTGCGGTTTTCCTTTGAAACCCTGGCCCTGTTCTCCTTCCAAAACTATAGACCTCTTTGCTTTCCTATATGCACATTGACATAAAAATGGTAGCCATGTGTCGGAATAAAGGGATTTAGGTTACTCTGGTGAATTCTTAACCAAGATTCCTGTCATTTGAATTTCTCGAATCGCCGTTGCAGCCAGTCCACATAGCACCAAGGAGCCTTGAACTTTGGAAAAAGGAAATATAGCTTCCAAAAATTGCAACGATACTATTCTTTCCTCCAGGATTTTTTTTTTGCATTGTAAAGGCAGGTTCTACAGAATCGACGTTAGACTGCAAAGCGGAAAGCTTGAAAAGCGTCTCTTTAATCAAGACGTCAGGATAATTTCCTAGGAAATGATTTTTATTCAATTTTTAGGGATTTAATAATAATTCTCTTGGGATAATTCTCTTGGGATAATTCTCTCCCAAACGTTGCTCGAATCAAAGTTCGGAGAGAGGGTCTACTTAGTTTTAAGTGCAGATAGGTTTGCTCAAAAAAAAGCTGGTAAGTTCACACCATAGAAAAAACTTGGAGATGTCAAGCTGGAACATATCGTCGGTAGCAAGTATACTAAGAAATAACAGGATTTTTTAATTAAGGAAAGTTGGATGCCTACTTCGAAATTTCATTAAGCCTTGACAAGTCACACCTGTCAAAGCAAGACCACAAGGCAGTGTGCAGTGACACGGTGGAGTAAGACTAAGGAGTCCCAAGATGGATCTATCCCCCTCCCTTCTAAATTTGACATGAAGCTTTCATTTCGGCTTTCCTCTTAATAGGAGAGACACAGACCTAAATGACCTCAAGAAATCCTTGGGTTGGGGAAGACTACAAGGGAAGGCGGAGTTCGTGGCTCTCCTTCGGCCTACTTTGAGCTACTAAAATCCTTAGGATTACTTCATTCAACCAACAACACCACCCAACCTCAAAATTTCTACCTCGTCAGTTGAGCGGAGGGGTAGTTGTGGTGGGAGGCTTTAATAGAGAAAGTTAAAGAGAAGTTAGTGAAGAGTGAAAGCAGAGTTTCTCTGAGTGGCTTGTCTCCATACCAATGAGTTAAGTTTCCTTCGTCCAACTCTTACTGAAGTCCACTGTAGAAAACCTTTCAAAGGGAATTCCAAGTAATCTACTTTCATCTCTTTCTAATTCACAATATAAGATTTTTTTACTAACTTTTTTGTCCGCAGTCTATTTTTACGAAGTAAAAGCTAAGCATCAGAAGTTCCGAAGAAAAAAAATATTTCGCAGGAAGAATCCTAAAAGAGAAGCTTGAGACAAGAGCTAAAGGAACCGTGCGTATTTTGGTGCCTTATAATTCCCCATAAGATAAGAATTATAAAAACCAAATCGGTCCTTAGGCTTAAGATTATTTTCCCGGTTTGGGAAAACTATAGCGGCAAAAATCTTCACAGGAAAAAGGAAGTCAAATGAAAACTAATATGCGTAGGAGAAAGTATCATGAAAATTTTTAAACTCGTGCACGCAAATGCGAGATACTATTTCACTGTATTGTATTTCCCCTCTCTTTTTTCCTGTAGTCGCAATAGTAAAAAGCAACACGACTTGGGAGGATTCCTATAACAGGCGTTAATCACATAATGGAAAGACAAAACTCTCTCAGTTTCTCCAAATTCTTCTTCTTATGGTGGTTGAGTAATAATCGGAGAGACAAAGCTGGAGACGAAGAGAGACGACATAAAAATTAATAATGATTTATAACCCCTCTAGATTTCTTTCCACGTTCTCGAGCTTCTGGTCTTGGATTCCAAATAATAGATGGAGAAGATATTAAAAAGTAGTGATGCCTGTCTGATAAATCCCACTTGTCAACCCTTCAAAGCCGTCAACTTTACGTGTCTAGCTCAGAATTAGTAGAAAATGGGTGGTAGGAGAGCACCCATTCAAAAATGTGTCATTAATTTTCACTTCATTGAGAGTAGAGTAATTCTTGAAAGAGAAAATCACGCAAGTTCATTTTCAATTAACTGGGCGGTTGGATTCGCATAAAGTCTTTTATTAAATTTTTAAAGAATAATCTAGGGCAATTTCGTAAAGGGGTCTTCTTGTGTTGGGACTGCAATATTATTTTATATACGTGCCTAATAAATAGCAGACCTGCTCCTCTCTGCTAAATATTTTAATTAACTAGTTTTCATTAAGGGCCCATTCTTCCTTCCTCCCGTTGAGGATTAAGTAGGGAATCTCCTGTGGGAATTCTAATAAGACCTCTCCTCTGTTTATTTACAGGAGAAAACTTCCGTTTTCACGCCTCGCAAGGTCCTTTCTCTCCTATACTCAAGTTCCAGTTGTTGTTGACAGGAGAGAAAGTTGTATCTTCCTTACGCTCACTCAGAGCCCCGACTCAACTTTCATCGAGGACGAGTTATGGTTTCGAAGACCCCGTATGCAAATATATCTTAAACTCAAACTAATGGTTGTTCAGAATTAATAAAAACTTTGAGAGCGTTGTTGTTGATGAGAATAATAATAAACTTTATAATGATGTTCGTTGTGGGAGAAAGTTTAATGACGAGGCTGTTGTCCTCATTTCTGCTTTTCATAAAGCTTAAGCTTGTCTGTTGCTATGCAAGTCAAGAGTGCATTCAATAATCTTCTCAGCTATCACCTTTAACCACCCTTTGATATTGTATGCCGCTCAAGAGGGAAAGGCGAGGGGTCATGAGTGATTTTTTAGCCGGGTTTTGATTTATTCAACTCAGCACACTCGGAACAACATATACATTTTTCCATAAGCCAAGGAGCCTATGATTAGAGTGCTTAGGTGGGGCAATCGCTGTTTAGTGCATAGAACATGGAAGGGACCGGAACAGACGCTTCTTTTCATCTCTTGTCCACTTCTCAATTGCCATGAACCCTAGGTGCAAAACAGCTGTCCCACATAAGTGTCCCACCCCAGACACCGCTGGCCTCCGTAAAAATTATACGTTGCTCCGGATGTTGTGCTGAGTTGAACAAGCCTAAACTCGACAAGTAAAATCGCTCATGCCTCGCCCTTCCCCCTTCAGTTTTCAGCTAAGAAAAATAAATTCAGAAGGCCAAACTCAAATCATACTTGAATAATCCCCTCTAATAAGTTAGTCGACTTTTTAATTACTGTCAGCAAAAACAGGGATTTTTTCAGGGTTCAGAAAATGCAAAAACCCAAAAACTCTACGAATTCATGCTCCAACATTTTCTTGAAGTCTGTATCTTATCAATGTGAAGAGCTTTATACGGGGAGTTGATTGCGTCAAGTGAAAGCTAATTCAGGATCAGGAAAGTTTATTTACGCTAGTTCTTCTCACTTCAGTGACTACTTTTTCTTAGTGCTTCCAAATTTTACGGAGAAGATTAACGACCAGCTCAAACAATGCCGCCCACACTACCCCACTACACAAAAAAGAAAAAGAAAACCTGAAGGAATGAAGAGAAACTAAATTTTCTCCTGTTCTTTTCTACGTATACTATAAATGCTGAAAATGTGATTTACCGTCCAGTAAGGTCGTCCTCAGCCTTTGAAGTAGATCCAATCTCACTGAAGATGTAAACTCGACGAAACCCTCGGTGCCATTTGATCGAATGTATTGGACCACATGTTTCCTGACTCAGTTGACATGGTAGAATTACTTTCTCCTTGGCGAGGCCCGGCACTTCAGAAGTAATAGCAGGAGAGCCTGAAAAAAGTAATTAAATTTAAGTCAAGTCCTTCTCCTATTCATTCTTTCTCACTAACAACACTATGTCTCTTCAGCGGCATAAATCTGAGGGTGAAAGCGACACGCCCTTTTTTCTTTAACCTGCGAGCTTGTTAATCTCTCTCCAAACGAGAAATTATGGGTACATACCTTCTTCGACTTAATTAAGGGTTACTAATGGTCCCTCAGCTTGGACTGACCATGTAGACATTTCTCAGACGTTTATCAGAAGTTCCTCCCTGGGGACCCCGTTCCAATAATTAAAAATGGAAAAGGCTTGAGTTTGCACTGACCGACGATTAGCCAGGCTTCTGTCATCCCCTTGCATCTTTCGTGCCCTGTATTCCCTCTTGCTGTAAATTCTGGCAATTTATTTTCTTTGGTGCTTTACGAGGTTTTCTTGATGCCACAGTAAGGAAGATGTTAGTGACAGGAAAAAAAGCAGCAAATTTCATACACAAGGATTGCCACACTGTCCATACTACAAGCCTTTAAATGTAATTTCGATTGAAAGATGTTCTACAGTATACTGAAACTAATTTTTCTTCACATAAGCTTCTACAGGTATAATAAAAAAAATGAGCCTTTCCCATCTTTCTGCGAAAAAATAAAAAACAAACCGATTCAGCGTAAACATTTTTCAATAAGTGAGAATCCCCTCCAGATTTTTCTAAACATTCCTGAAATCAGATTTTTTTTTTTTTTTCTTTGTAATTATAAATCAAGTTTGAAGATGAGCGGAAGAATATTGAAGTTTCTCTGAAGTTTTTTTAGGTAATTCTCCACTTGGAAAAAAATCCGGAAGAGGAACTGTACTAATTCCTAGCCAAAGTTTACTTTTCCCTAAATAAATTGAAAAGAAAACGGGAAAAACATTTGTTAATTTTCTTTTCCTAGATAAAAAC
>JABASM010001963.1:0-12373 GCA_019776545.1 Brachystomella parvula | reverse complement strand
CGGATTATGGATTTTCACCTATTATGGATTTTCACCTGTTATGGATTTTCACTTTATGGATTTTCACTTTATGGATTTTCACTTTATGGATTTTGTTTTATGGATTTTCACCTGTCACCGGTACTACCATTCTTTGTATACCCCAAAAGTGTGAATTCGGAGACCGTTTTTAGTATCCAGGGAACCATGTTTGGTACCTGGGTTATGTTGGGTACAGTGCTGCAAAATGAGCTTATGAACAAGTTTTCGATGAAAAACCCCAACCCTTTATTTTCAGAAACTTAAAACTGCGAATTAAAACTTCTAGTTCCTCCGAGGGATTTCCGATAGATTTTTTTTCATTTTTCCCCTAAACGTTTAAGAGTCACTCTGAGACGTTTCCGAGTCATCTAGGGAAGATTCCGAGTGGTCCCGAGACTTTTTCGAAAAATGAAGCTGATTTATTATTTTTATGAGACGAGGTGCCCAAAGCTTTGCTTGGAATTCGATTTGGAAAGCTTAATAATTGTTTACACAAATCAATGCAGTTCTGGCTGCTGTGTTGCCAGAATCTTAGTTTCTTTTTTTGTTTAAGCCGCACATCAGGAGCTTGCCTACATAGGAACAAAATATAGTGGGGTCGACAAAATGAAATTACAGGTCAAAATGGCTTTCAGCTAAGAAAAAATGGTCCCCCGGGTACCTGAAACAGTCCCCAAACTCGAATTTCGAGGGGAAAACAGTTCCCCGGAGAAACAGAAGCGGTATCTCCAACTAGACGGAGTGGTGGGATACTAAGGGTAAGGATTTTTAGCCACGTTGTTAACTATGCGGAAATTGGTTTTCTTACCTGGAGTCTGTTTTTGGTAACCCATGAATGTTCAGGGAATCCTTGAAGCATAGGCACTAGGAACTGGAGGCACCCCGACCAATGACCGATCAGCAACATCATGCATATCAAATTGAAGATCCGCATGAAGACGGACGCCATGTTAAGGAACTGAGAAAAAGAGAAAGCGGATTAGACTGAATCTCAAATTAAATTCCTTGAGTCGTTTTCTGCATTAGGCCTAGCTCAGCTCTCTTCTTCATCATCTTCAACGTGCAGCAGGAGGAGGAGCGAGCAGCAGTAGCTCTACGTCTTAAATTATGCATCATGGACCTCTCTCCTATGCTTCAGCCGATCCAGCTCACTCTTTTTATTTTATTCCAAACTCTAAAATACGAAACTAAAACACGAAGCAGGAATTTTGAGCCAAATGGAAAAGAATTCCAATCCAAAAGTTAAAATAATTTAAGCCAAACCCGTTCATGATCTAATAAGAGGCAAAGCAGAGCCAGAGTACTCCTGATCTTAATTCAAGAATTCCAATCCTCCAATATTTCTTTTTCCTCGTTTTCCCACCTATGTATAATTCCTTACTCACTCCCACCGCCTCTCTTTACTATCAATAATTGCATAAAAAAAAATAAAAAAAAAAAAAATGAAGAACTAGAAGCCCGCACTGAAAGCAAATGCAGCAAATGAAAGTATTGTACTAAAATGGGGGAAAGCATGATGATGATGATGAGAAGCCGCATTCCGGAGGACGTTATAGGAATCCTCTCCATGCAGGTGAGAGCTCATAATCATCCAGCGAGGGGAGAGAAATGACCAAAAGAAAAAGGGAAAGCACGAGCAGAAGGTGACCTACCTTGAGGATGAGATTTTTTCCGGAGAAAGGCTCTTTCTCTCCAAAGGCCGTGGAGTCCCGTCTCTTGCGAGTACGTTTATTGTGGAGCGTTTGACGGAGCTGTGGAGAAAACAGCCACACATTGCAGAGAGAGACAAAGAAAAGGGAAAGAAAGTGCGAGGTCGATGCTAAGTAAATTTGAGGAGTACTAGAAAAAGATGGGGAGGGTAGGCGCGGCATAAGGGTATACACAAAAATACCATAGAGGCAAAGGAGGATGAGATAAGAAAAGGAACAGGGTTAATCATATCAATTGACACGCACTAACCTGCTACTACTCACGCCAGAGGAATTTCTTTAGGAAGATGTCGACAAAAGCAAACAGATTCCGGCACAGTCTAAAAGCGAGCAACGAAGCACGGAAGAAATGAAGAGTCAATAGGATTCCGAGCCTAACCACTTTCCCCTTCTACTTTTCTTTTCTTTATCCTCCTCTCTAACTTCCTATACGTGGTTCAATAGTAGGTGGGAAAAGAAATGATTGATTACTTTCTCCTGGACCAAAACTTAAGGAAATCATGGGCACCGAGTTTTTTATATGACTCAGTCAATATAGAGAACTCAAAAGGCTCATCCTCCTACCACACGTTTTAACCGCTCATTCTTCTTACTTTCACTCATCCTTTCACTCTTCCTTTCCCTGTCATCACCCGATTTGCATTCATCACATCATTTCCGCTTTCTGAAATAAATGACGTATGTAATAATTTTGGCAGCGTAATGGAAAGGAGGGCTCTTCCTAAATCAATATTCTGGAGCCAAGAAAAAGGCCAGAAATAATTTCAGTGGAGCTTGCCACGCAGTGAGTCTAATTTAATCACCCCCTTATAATTTACTACCTTAGAAATGCTTTTCTTAGCTTTTATAATTACGCAGCAGCTAAATTTGTGGCTCGGTCAAGTAGAATATTTTATATTATACAGCGTGTCCACAGAAATAGTATACCGGAGAAAATTTTCCACTTTCTTAAAATTCAAAAAGCCCGCATTTCTGATTTTCTTTAGCATGGTGGCTTCAACATTCAGTAGCAGTTAAGGTTAAAGCTAAATTACTTGAAATGAAACTACAGAATTTTTGTTAAAAATATCGACTATGTAAGTTTCAAAAAGGTGCGAGATTTCTCCGGTATACTATTTCTGTGGACATGTATTTAGACAAGAAAAACTCGCTTCAGGAGGAAACGGTTGATGCTGGGTGGGAAATATCTTGGCTCCGATTAAGCTTACGTCTCTTTCTTCCGGATGTAGCTTGAGTTTTTTTTTCAGGAGTTTATAGGAAATTCTAGGCGCTTGATTAAAGTAAAAACAAGACGCTATGGATTTTCCCTGAGTGTATCTGGAAAGCTTGAAAAAATTGTAGAAAATGACAACTCTAAGACTAATCTCTCTTGTGAAATCAATTTCCTGCACGCAAATTCCGCTGACGGGCTCAAAATGCACATCCAAATATATGTGAGCATGAGGACGTCTTATTTCCTGAGTACGGTTCCGGTTGAGTTCGCTCCAACCGCTAGAACCTCGCCTATTAATTCTTTAGTGTTTTGCTAACAGCTCTGCTACTAGAATATTGGTTTTCCCCACACGAAGCAGAAGGTGAAACGGTTGAAACAAAGGTAAAAATCTTCAAAGCAAAACCCAGTGCTACCGTCTTCTCTCCTCAAGTTTATATTCGTAGGAGCTGAGAGTGAGGCTAAAGGTGAGTCGTAAATGAGATCGTTAAATGGATCGTAATTGCTCCTTTTTGGCAAAGAGGATGAATTTCTCGTCTTCTATTCTACCACTACTCACTGGAGGGAAGAGAAAACAGGAGCTGTAAAATTAGATACCCAGAATTCCTTCCTGCCTAACCTCTCCGGTCGCCATTTTCTCCCATAAATCCGAATCTCAGGTCAAATGAAATTAAGCAAGCCGGAAAGCAAACCAAATGCATTTTCATCCTAGTTCTATTTGAAAAATATCTTCTTCTAAAAAAATCGAAGAAGAAAAGCAACCTCTGTTCCATTCTCTTTCTGAATCAGCGCAAAAAAATTTCTTCTCTCAATGCAATGCTATGCAAACTACTCAAAAACTGTCTTAAATCCTGTAATCCTTAGGTATACAATGCACGAGTTGAGAAAATAAAGCTTTGACTTACGTAAACTTCTTCCCATTGTGAAACGTAGCGAACCAGCCGCGAAAGTCTGAGAAGACGAACCAAGCTTAAAAGTTTCACCATCCGAAAAATCTTTAGTGCCCGTCCGGCTTGAAATACGCTGGATACGGACACTCCATCGCTAAAGTCCTAGAATCCGTAGAAAAATTTAAAATTTAGCATAAAAATGTTATATTATGTGCTAACTTTCACTGCGATATTTGCCAAGGTTGGCAGATACTCGGATATCGGATTTCGTAAAATGTAATTTCCCTTCCCACTAATTATTGCCCACCGCTCACATAGTAGCATTTGGCAAGCATAATCTTTTCATCTGCATTATTAACACCGAATGACAAAACATTTGTTTTTCCTGAATATTTAATTATCCAGCCATATTCAAAGAATCTGCCTATAATTCTAAAGCAATGAGCAGGCACACTTTCTCTTTCACTATCAGGGATTGAATAATGTAAAATAACCCTTATTGTGTAACCAGACCGACGAAGGGAAAATATTGCGCTGTTATCCTGAAAAGTATGTTGAAATTCGAATTGAATTATTTTTTTGTCACATCGCAGGAGCGGTTGCTTAATTCGTATTGCAGAAAACCTATTTCACAGTAATTCACCTCACGACTTAGCTCAGAAATTATGCATACAAGGTAAACACCGTAGGGGCATATTGAGACCAATTCCAGGCCAAGTGGAGACTAACGGTGAATATTTCCCACGCCTGTACAGGAATCGCGTCTACAAGGTGTAAAATAATTTCAGAATTCTGCAAAAAGTGATAAAAATGATATGAAGCTCAATATGACTTGAATAGCCAAAAAAAGGCGCACGTTCGACAGACACCACGATTGAACCTCAATTCCGTCTTCGTCGGTGAAAAATGAACACGGTTGCAGCAAGCTAATCTTCCTGCTCCCACGCTTTTCTGAAAGGGACCGGAACATGAAAACCGAGGAAGGACACTTGGCGTAACAGAATAAAGTCCCAAGTGGGCCTCATGTCCTCGAGCGCTTTTCTGTCATGAATGACAATTCCCTACTGAATTCAAAAGGAACCACAAGATTTTGATGCTCTTGGTCGCAGGAAGTCTGTAATGGAATTTCTATCCATTGTAAGATATAGGAGGGAGAAGGAAACAATGTTAGTTCATCCTCAACTTTCTCTTTGGGGAGAGTAAAAGTGAAAGTGAGAATGGCAGAGCATATCTCCCGCCTCTGAGCTGAAGGGAGAGCTAATGGAATGAAATTCCAATTTTTCCTATATATCTCCAGGTGAATTCGAAATAGACTAAAAGCTCTTTTTTTCTCTGTATCAGCCAGGAGTGAGAAAAATGAAAGCAAACGCCGGAATGAGAAAAATGAAAGCAAACGTATTCAGCTCCTGACTTTTTCCCCTTGTTTCCCCTGGAATTAATCAACGGCCGGCCATGCAGCATGCCATTTCAAACGGTAGTGACGCTATTGGAGTGAAAAGAAAACCACAAAGCACCGAATCACTCAGGAATACAAAAGTAACTCAACTCCAGCCGCTGGCCCTTTCGTTAATTCCGTTTAAATCGGTAGGCAGGTGTGCATAAACTGCTAAATCTCGCTAGGAACGAACATTTATCTTTTCCTTTACCCTAGGGTCCCAGGAGGATCCTGATTGGTTGCTTGTTCCAAAAATTTTATTCACTCTGAGGTAATCCCTAGCGTTAACTACACTGGAGGGAATTTATGAGATTTTCCCATTGCGAGCGACCGAAGAATTCCTTGATCCTATTGCCCCTCTCCTATTATAGAGCCCAATAAATGTCCGCAGTGCAGCAGCAATGCCCAACCCCTCCCATATTTCATCATAGATTTGGAACTAGGGTAAGGATTGCAGTGCAACGCACTGACTCCCACTACACAACGGAAAATACCTGTCTATCGCAGTCAGAGAAAAGAAAAATCGGATTGAGATCTATATGATTATACCAGACCAGGTATAAAAATCTCGTGAGAATTTTTTTTCTCGAAAAGGGCGTTAACTGGAATGATGCCTCAAATCCCCCCACCACTTAAGGATTAATTCATTCTTGACAGGCAAAGGGAGGTTGCACATGGAATCAGAACCCAATTTTCTCTTTTCTTTCACTCATCATCACTCATTTGTAATAATAAGGAAGAACTGGAAGAGAGAGAAAGGGAGAGCTCCCAAAAACCCATCACACTTTCGCCCTCCACCCACTTTCTCAATTCTAAACTTTCATTTAGTCATTAATTCCGATCACCCTTCTAGATTCTGACGTAAAATGAAAGACTTCTAACGGATGGCTAGAGAAAATCACACTTGCAAAACTTTCTTCTTCAAAATATGAATTTGTGAGAGGGAAATTATTTGGATCTCGATAATCCCATTATTATCAAAACTTTTTATCTTCTGCTTTTCTAGCGAGTAGAGATCACCGACATTCTTTTCCATTGTAAAGACATTTGCATGAAACTTCCTGCGCATGTGCACTTGTCCTTGTACTTACACAATTTTCCAGGTAGCAGACAATGAGAACAAGGTAGTCTAATGGAATGGAGGAAATCAGGTCCAGAGCAAACCAGCTTTTGAGGTAGTGCTTTGCAATGAGAACTGGATCCAAAATCACTTGCTCTGCATTGTCCTTCAGCATGATCCCTATAAATAAAAATAAGAAAATGAATTAGAGGAATTGTGTGTAATAGCCTTAGAGTTAGTGAACAAAAGGATTTATAGGATTTGGGACAAAAAAAAAACATAGAGGACCGTTCTTCAGATTTGACACACTCAAGGACTCCTCCACTTCAACAGCTCTATAGCGTAAATGTAGGAAGAAAATGGAAAAGTTAGAAAGGATGATGATAAAACCGAAAGAAAAGTATTAATGCTTTTTTATTTCTTCCTCTGTCGGAGAGGATGATGATGTGGTGATGGTATTAAATAAGAAAAAAAAAGAGCAAGGATTGTAAATCCATACATTTAGAGATTTTTTTTTCTATAGCTGCTCCCACCCCCTAAATTTATTAGGCCAAACTATGTGCTCCCAAACTACTAACGGAAAACTTTCTCTTTTGATCTCAATTTTATTTCTCCTTTCGTCTACTAAAACCATTTCAATGGCATGGTCAGAAGTATTTTAGACTAAAATCCTTCGAACTTTCCTTTTTTTCGAGACATAAGTGCTGACGCTGTGGGCTGAGTCTGGGTCTGCAGAGACTAGTGTAAGCTTAGCATGCATTAGTAACTTCTAACTTCTGTAGGAGACATGGGTGTTATTACTATTCAAATAATTTGACAAATGGAATCTGGCCTATTGATTTACGAAATAATGGGCTGGCTCCTTGGTTGAATGGGCTTTTGTCCTTGACCGCCTATGTCCCTGACATTTGAAAAGATAAGCTAGCTAGTGACTGGAGTCCTACCATCCATACTGCAGTTGGGAATACTTGTGTTATAGGAACTGGGGGGAGTAGTGCAGTCGGAAGAGTATCACACCGGCCCAACAACAAATGAGCTGTAGAGAGAAAATAACTTTCTCCACGCCACTTCACAATCCCATTTTTATATTTTATGGAAGCCTCACGCTAACTTTTACAATAGACTTCTACTTCATTGCACAAAAAGATTCCGTATATATTTCCGCCGTCCGTACACAGAAATGGCTTCAATTACTCGAAAAATTAAATTTGTTTCGCTAGCTTAGCCACGGAGGGCTTTTGAGAGAAACTACCGGCTTAACGTTGTACAACAAAATGTATCCAATCCTAACTGTGCCCATGAATTTTTATAACTTGCAGAACACTTCGACAATTCCATTCGCAAAATAAATTTGTGTAGCTCATTTTGTTGTTTGCAATGAAATGGATCGAATGAAAATACTTAGTCACGACGGGTTTTTTAGTTTTTTGGTGTGTCTCAGCCACAGAAATTCGGGTTACTGAACCAAAAAAAATTAGTATCCTACAGAATGAAGGATTGTTGAAATTAGTGCTTTTTATAAAAGCCATTTTATAAAATGGCTTGAAATTTATAATTCTAGTGCTCGCTTAAAATCCATCATGAGACTGTATCGGTCTCTTGTGTGCAAATTGTTCGTGCTAAAAACATTCTGAGCAGAAATTCTGTCACAGATTGTATTTTATGGTACCCGTCATGAAATTAACGAAGATGAAAAAAAGTCAGTTGTCTTTAAATTTTTGAATTCCTCTAGGGAAAAGGCACATGGATAGTTTTCGAAGAGTGAAATGCGCCAGGCGCATAGTGCAAGGTGCGGTTTAGCCTTTTCATGGAGAGAACGCGGTTGGTGCGAGCGGACCATTCGCCTTTTTGGCGCATCGGTGCGCTTACGCCAGCCTCACCGGAAGTGCGGACCTTTTAGACTTATGCAAAGAATTTGCATTCTAGATGAAGTGCTCAGGGGTAGTCAAAACTGGTTTTCCAGGCTAGCTTATGGTGAGCACGAAAAACACGAAACTGAGCCAGATTCACGTCAAGCAGGCTCGTTTTCATCTGATGGATACTAGGTACTACAGATTAATATTTCCATGGAAAATCCGCAAATGGTTCGTTGTCACGGTTTCTACTAAAAGTTTGCCTGGAAGCAAATAAACACCCAAAGCCTTTCCTGGCGAGTAGCATCATCACCTTGCTATATTCTAGCAAGAAATAAAAAAATTTCTTACGCTCTTCGGTGGGAAAAATTTAACTACTATCTGTCGTAACTTTCGGGATGGAAAACCTTAGTTTCGGATTGTCAAGGCTAATTAAGAGGCTTGGAATAATCCTGTCATAGCGTATGCTCAGACCTTTAGCTCTAGACCGACTGCATACCGCTGGATTGCACGCAATGTGAATAGCTATATGGATAGGAGTTGTAGAGATCGATTCCATGGTCATGCATTACACCAAAAGCTTTCTTAAACCCACCGTTGAAAGAGAAATTAGAAGGAAAGAAATTTAATTCTAGTTCATAATGAAAACTTATATTTCCTGTTTCTATTTCCTTAGACCACCATGAGGCACTAGGCGATAATTTACATCTTATTATATAGAGCGGTCTATGCTGAAAATGATTATAAGAGAAGAAGAAATGGGTCTACTGGGACTCCATTTTGCCGAGAGAAAAGTAAATGTGGAATAAAGAAGTGATAGCCTCCTTCTGAGCCGACAGATTCTAATTAGAATTCCAAACAATGGGAACTGGTAGTGACAGAACTCAACCACAGAATCAACTACAAACACTATTACTGGAGTAAGTAGTGAAACTCTCCACCACCACGGCTGATACCACTGCTCCCCCATGACTCTTTCTCCGGAAGAGAACATGCAGAGAGACACTTAAATCCTGTAATAGCCCACGTTTTCATTTCTTCTCTCACTGTCCTACTCAGTCTGAGAAACCATTCATTGAGCCCTCGGATCTATGTCTTGTCTCCTATTCAGGAAGTAACTCATTAGGGACAATGAGTCAATGTATCCCTGTCAGGGACAGGCGGGCCATCCCTACAGCCCCCCCCCCCCCCTCCAAGCCTCTCCTCCTTTCCTATCACATCGTCTTCAGCATCAGGAACGGAGGCTGATATGGTAAAGGCTTAAGGAACCTGCTACTGACAGATACTCAATCACAGGAAGCGTTGCGAGCGTTTAATTTCTTCACCTGGGTGACACTCTGTAAGAACTCAGGTGTAGGAGAGGGGACATGGGGGTTATCTTGTGAAGGACTCAGGACATGAATCATTCCTGTCGACCCTCTCTCAAGAGATTCATTTCTCTGACAATGGAGACCCACTCATAAACTTCCACGGGAAAAATAGTCTGTCTCCTATTATTTTTTCTCTCTTCTCTTTTTTTTCTCTAGTTCAATATGACAGTTTGAGGCTCCTTTCTCTTCTCTGTGGATGGAATTTAGGGAATAAAATGTGGAACTGCCTGAGAACTCGGAAGAAAGTGATAAATTTCCTCTTCTTCTTCTTATTGATCTCTTATATCATTCTTTCTTCAGTGCGGAAACACACATTAGGAGGACACTCCTTCCACTTTCTCCCAGTCTCTTCTCACAGGAGAAAGTGAGAAAAGACTCGATTTTCTACTTCTCACCCTCTTAGTTTTCACTCTGAGATGCTGCAGTTGTGTGCGATGTGGAAGAAGTTAGCGTCCTCTGAGAACGTTTTAATTTCTCTCATCCATGGGAATTTGGAAACGTTTCTTCTCTCGCCCATTATTAATAGGATCACTGTTTTTTTTCTTCTGAGTTTTTTTACCCACTCAGATTTAAGCTTCATATCAGAATATTTTAACCTTTAATATGTGGCCAAGGCTCCTTGAAAGCGATAAAATTCTCAAAAAACTGTGTGAGCCAATTTCCGAACCAGTTCTAAAAAATATGGAATAAAAAAGTTAAAAATAAAAGCATTTAAAGATAAAAAAAATTTTCCGCTAGCCACGAACACAGAAAGTTTTGCTCACTTTCCCAGCTACTACTACAGCGAAACCAGAGTTCCCCAATCGAACCTACGACGGTCGAATCATGGTCGAGTGGATTCGACAAACAGAAATTTCGTTCAAATTGAGTGAAACGAATGATTCGTTNGTTCCCCAATCGAACCTACGACGGTCGAATCATGGTCGAGTGGATTCGACAAACAGAAATTTCGTTCAAATTGAGTGAAACGAATGATTCGTTCTTCGCCTTCGTTTGTTTTCTCCTCAAACGAAGGACTCGCTCTTCGCCTTCGTTTTTTTCTCTCTCAAACGTAAGACTCGCTCTTCGCCTTCGTTTTTTTTCTCCTCAAACGAAGGACTCGTTCTTCGCACTCGATAAATAAGCACAAAACGGTCGAATGACGGCGGTTCGATTGGGGAACACTGAGCGTAACCACTGGAGGAAGCAGTTTCTCTTTCTCTCGAAGCCTTCTGGAACCATATAAAAAAACTTTTTTTTTGCTTGATTGTTACCCTTTCTTTGATCTTTCTAGACAATAAGCGTTTCTGAACTAGAAATTCGGATTCTTCGGAATATCAAACAAAGGATTGACTGCTAGCCAGCCAGGCGTACAACCCTGTTTTGCCTAGTATCAATCTGACGAAACCGAGTCAATTTGATGTGAATCTGGCTTGGTTTCTGTTTTCGGTACGCATCATAACGGAGCTGAAAACCCAGTTTTGGTAACTCCTGAGCAGAATTTCTCAGCTACGACGCTAATTCGTGAAAGCTTAAGAGGTCTAGATCCTCGCTGAATTCAGAAGACGTCCGCCTGATTTAAAAATTCATAGAATGAGCTTACTTTTTTTCCGGTCATTACGGTGGCATTTAATGTTAGGTAGCAGAGAATTCAATCTGTGACAGAATCCGCTCAGTACAGGGGTGGCACACTTATTTTGGACAGATTTCGGTATGCCACTGCTCAAAGAGGATTTGACCAAACCCAATGAAATTTGGCAGGCTTATTTGGCATGTTGTTCTAATGTAGCAATATTTTTTACTTACTTTTTCGCTGGATTATCAGCGAAAACGACGCTGGAACGCATAGTTGGCTTTCAGCACTTTTCCAAAACCCTCGTTTTTCTCACCGGGAGTTTGAGTTGAAATGGAGCTAGTTTTTGCGCGCGTCATAGTTTTAGCTTGAACATTTGTATAAGTGTTCCTAGCATTGCTCTGAATTACTTAAAATCAAGTTTGATGAATTTTTGATGAAAAACGGCAGTAGGTTGGTCTCCGAAGCCAGGACGGTCACGAGAAAGTTTGTATCCCGATTTCTGCTTCAGACCAAACAAAAGGGCAAAGGATGAAATTCTCAGATTCAAACTGTAAAGTGACTAGGAAAACATTAGCTAACACTTTTGCTACTTTAAAAAATTTTCAAGGAATTAGTTGCCTGAAACTGCCACTGATCTGCTACCGGGACAAAAGAAATAGACTTTTTAGAAAAATTCCTCCAATGCTAAGAGGTGAATAACTTCATGTAAACGTCATAAAACTTAATGAAATATGGCACTATACACTAACGACATATTGCAAAGCTGATACAAAAATTTGGGAACAAAATTTTGAAGCCAAAGGATTTCCCAAGACATTTATTCCAAAAAAAAGTGTATGGAAAAATGCTCGAAAGCGATTTTGAGTTCCAGCGCCGTTTTCGCTGATAATTCAGCAAAAACGTTTAAAGTAAAAAACAGTACTTCACTTCGACAACATCACAAGGAAGTCTGTAAAATTTCATCGAGTTTTATTCACTTCGCTTTGAGCAAAGGCCGACCGAAGTCTGTCCAAAATAAGTGTGGCACCCCTGTATGGTCTTGGCACCGAAGAATTCGGCTCGGAGGCTTTTTCGTTTAGAATGAAACTGATACAGTCTGATGATGGATACTAGTTCTTATTGAAGGAGGTGGAAGAAGAATGCCTTTAGAATATAAGCGGAGGAAATGAAACGTTTTTCTCATGCTGGAAGTTTATTCATTCATTCTGTCAAGATTGTGGAAAAAAAATTTCGTAGGAGAAGGTAGGTGGGCAGTGTTCCCCAATCGAAT
>JABASM010001962.1:0-12373 GCA_019776545.1 Brachystomella parvula | reverse complement strand
CTTTACCATCGTCGCTTGATTGTGTGGAGCTCAGCTCGTTTCAAGTCAGGGTTGTCTACGTGCGAGTGTAAGCCACTTGAAATGAACGGCGGAGTAAATGCTGGAGCCGGAGCATTTCACAGTGAGGATGACCTGGATGACTATTCTGCGGCTACCACCGTCAAGCCTATGGTACACTACGGGCCAGGAGGAAGCAATGCTCTGTCAATGTCGTCTGCCGGGATGAGCTCTACGAGCGCAACGCAGGGACCTTCTTCTGCTTTCGGTGTGATAGCGTCTCAGACATCTGCAGTAGGAAGCCAGCGTGGAGGAGTTAACACCTGCTGCTTACTGGACGAGGCACGAAGGTGTCAGCGGATGGCTGGGAATGCTAGCTATAGCAAACGGGTTCAGAAGACTGTCTACTACAAGAGGCTCAAGCTGGATGTGGATAATACGGTAAGCGGCTCTTTTCTGATGTGATGATTAATGGGAATTGATGTAATCATGCTCATCTTATTGCAGGCACATCATACGTACATTTGTGACCATCACAAAAACGTAATACAAAATGCTCGGCTCCGAGCAAAGAAGGATTCTGATGATGAGCCGACGGAGACTACAGAAGACTCACCAGAAGTTGACCTCTACCAACTTCAAGTAAATACGCTCCGCCGCTACAAGAAACATTTTAAAATCCCTACACGCCCAGGCTTAAACAAAGCCCAGCTAGCTGATGTGAGTTTTTTTATTGCTCTCCTCAAGTTCTGATGCTGGCGAAATCGTATTTACTTTCGACGTTTTATTTTCTATGTAGACATTAACCAAGCACTTCAAAACCATCCCTATCAATGAGAAAGAAGCTGTAACGTATTTCATTTACTCCATCAAGTCTGGGAGGAATAAGCTGGATAATCGTCAGGCTGATGGAATAGCGGCGAATGATTACTTGGATCGGTATTAACGTTACATTCATAAGTGAGGTTTTAATGATTTCATCGGGATTTAATTTTTGCTTCACCTTATCCATGTTTTCTACATCGTAACTGTTTTGCAAATCGTGAGAATGGAAAGGCTTTTGTTTCTGTTCTTTTACTGAAAGGACAATTATTAATAATGCAATGATGAATGTTTCAGTCGCAACTTGTATCATCAAGACTTTAATCTTCCAGAAATAAATGTGAACTCAATGAAGGTTTTTAAGCGTCGCGTAGGGTTTCCTTCAGAAAATTCCAAAGTAACTGTTCTGTCGTCCGTAAAAGTCTAGACTAGAAAAAAAAGTATATGGCAACCCGGCTCGCTGAATCATTCGTACAAAAAATCTTTCCTCCTTCGTTTCTACTTGGAGGGGGAAGTAGAAATTCCGGAATACGTAGCTTTTATGCAGCTATACGTTGAACTCAAGAGCTTGAAGAAACCAGTATCTTTGGGTTTTTCTAGTCCTCGCATAAGGCGATTCTTCATCACAGCTACGAATTCCCGATTGCTTAGTTGTCCATCCTCTAGCAGTAGAAATAGAATAATTAACCATGCGCATTAGATCCAGTAGCAGCCAATTAACGAAATCTATAGCCAGCATTACTCACGATTCTCATCGAAGAGCGTGAAAACAACATCGATGATGTGGTCTGAGAGATCTACATGTGCCACAGTTTTCGCTACATGTTTCAGCGTTTCTAAATTATAAGTACTTGTTAGGAGATTCTTTTAATTCGGCTAAGGCAGGCTTACGCTGGTCAATAGCAGCCCCAGCAATATGGTAAAAAGTTAGCGCTGTATCAACGTCGTTGATATTGTTGAGGAGATGAAAGAACTGGAGATAGTCTTCCATTGAAACTCCAACGGCATACGAATTCTCCTTGCACCTAGAATAGTCAGTCATCGTCAGTTGGATTAGTTGAGGCCTGTCGGTAACAAAAAAAAAGCCTTACTTCCTTTTGACTCTTTTGAGCATCCGTGCCTTCTTCTTAGGAGGGTAACCAGCGTAGGCAAGAAGCAACTCAGCAAAGTCACTTTCAGTGATTCTTCCATTTTCTCCAGGGCCTTTTCTTCTGAATTCCAGGTTAAGAATTTCTCTCTGCAGGTGCTGCTGGAAATCTAGAAACTTCTCTATGGTTAACTTATCACGCCGATTAGATCCGAAGAAAAATGCAGTGAGGGCAGAATTGATTCCCTATAAGAAAACCGTTGTTTCACTGAGGCATCAGTCTGATATTCGGACTGCATATACATTACCCTGGTGTTTCCTGCAACTGCATGATCACGATGTCTAGATCCGAAAGTTGTTCTCTGGCGAATGAGTGCAGTGACCTTAAAAACGAATTTGGGAAAAACTGAAACAAATAGTAGCTACTTTTATCGAGCCCAGCAGGGCAGAGAGTGGATGGTAAAAATTATCTAGAAAAACTAGCCGCTAGCGTACCTTTTCAAACTCCTCATGGTCCACATCACCATCTCCGTTGAGGTCAAACATACGAAATGCAATTTCAAAGTGGCGCTTGGAAGCTTGAAAAAATAAATAAATAAAAATGTGTTTACTATTATTAATGAAAACTTCAATCTTTCGGCACTCACTGGACAAGACTGTGAGAAGAAAGATGTAATCTGAGAATGAGATTAGTCCAGCGCTTCCTAATTTGTAGAAGATGCTGTCTTTGTCTAGCTCCAACTCTAAACGTCCAGCTTGCTGCAAAATATTTAATATTTAAATAAGAAGTGGCTCGTGAAACATGGTGGAAACGTGTGGTAGTCGAATACTAAACTACAGGCTGAGTTATTCTTGAAGTATCCTCCCTACAACTACATTAGACGCAGTGTGAGCACTTGATTAGTGTGAACAGGTGAGAAATAGACCATAAGCGTGTGGCGTGTGTATTTGGTAGAGGTCAGGGAACAAATTGGTAAGAGTGCCTAGCATCGTGCGAGCAAGAAAAGAGTGCGTATAATTTGAAAAAACAGATTACCTCCAGAGAATTCTGTGTAATAGGCAAAAGAAGGTAAGTTGAAGAAGACAATGGTATAGACAAATAGTCACACAGAAATGTCAAGAAATACCATCAAACAGATATTAATTAAAGGCTAAACTCGCGTCAGTGGGAGCTTGTCGCTTTTACTATTATTCTTAGTTAGTCAAACAAATTCTATGCATCAGTTTCACTTACTTTTGGATCAAAGCGTTTAAACTGGTCTAGTCCAACACCTGTAATAAACCAGTTATTAAATTTTAAAGTGTGAGATGACCATGAAGATCATGGCTTTTCCTTCTTACCTTCTGGTTGCTTAAGCCCTGGTGTGATTGATCGTAAGAAATCATCAGGTGTCATAAAGATCTCCAGATCTCCTGAAGCATTAGTGACTTGGAGGGTTGCAAAATAACGAAAGGTCTTATCCGGTGTAGAATACTGACGAATTCTATTTTCATACTCGATTATCTAAACAAGAAAATCCAATAATGCTCACTATAACTCAGAAGTCAAACTGGTTTGGTCTTACTTTTCGATCCCGAAATCCAATTTTCTGAGTTTTTTTCTTTGGCTGACTCTCCTTCAAATCTCCACTCTCACATTGTTCAGAGATCCGACTTGTTTCTTCCGGTGGAGATGCTGCATCTACTCGGGGTATTCCGAGTTTATCAGTAACCCATTTATACGCCCTAGTCCAAAAAAGACTATTTATCAACACAATTATCCTCATTTCCTCAAACTCTGTATCCAACTTACCGTTTCCAGTCAACGAAGGCTCCTACGAAAACAGTAACGATAAAAAGCTTGTAAAACATTCCAAGCGTAGATTCTGGTTGGTAGCGATGTCCAAAATTGCTATACGGTCCACCCCAGTTTGACTTAGGTTTCTCTTCTGGTTTTGCTGCATAGTTCCGCTTTGCGATGCCCAACTGTTTGTCCACATGCTTCTGCTTGAATACAAGGGAATACTCATTACTTAGCAGTGACAGCTGCCGTGGAAGATTATAATTCAGGAGGTGAAAGTCACGAGCGGTGGAGGCTCGGAATTGACCTGGGGACCCTCTAAGGGAAGGCCACGGGCGTAGCTGACGAAGACAACGGACGATGCTCATCCTTACGGTCAAAAATGACACCTAATTAACTAGGATGAGAAAAACACTTGTTATCTGCCATTCCTCTCCCTAAAAATATTTTCACTGGAAAATCAGCTGATTCTGAAAAGCAGAGATCAGGAAACGAAAAACATTGAAACTCAAAGGACTAGAAATCATTGGGGATTCGAAAGGGAGAGGGAGCTCCACTCTCGTGGCTCCTTATCCTTATTGGCGTCCACGCCAAAATAAAATGGTAATCCACCTTTTGGGAAAACGGAATTGAAAATCGAAAAAATTCAATTTAATACAACTGAAATTGATTTGAAATTTTTTTTTTTTTTTTTTTTTTTTTTTGCATAGATATCGATATTTTAATAATAATAATATTCCCAATTTTAATTTGAAATTAAAGTTGATATCATCACTAGCCCAGTCGGAGTGAGCATAAGAAACGAATGGACTGAATTATTTTAACCTCCATTATCATCCCGTCATCCATCTCCCAGCACATACACGCTTCCTGCAGCTTAATCTGTATTCATCCTTGGATGATATGCAAGTATTAAGAAGAAAATTTTTGCATAATCCAGATTTTCTATTCTAAAATATTTAAATGGTCCTTAATGACATGACATCAGTTAGGCGCGATGCAACGAAAGAATTTTAATAGAAAATGTGTGGTGTCGTCGGTGCCAAAGAATTAAATTTCAGAACAAAATACACCCCGTGACAAAAAAAAACTTATCCACCCTGAATTTGAGCATTATATTTTTCATGAAACCTGATTTAAGGAAAGGCTGTCTACGGACGACAACTAAGGGTTTTTAGGCTAATCAATCAAGACTTTTCTCCTACCACTTTCACCGGAAGTGCCGTTTTCAGATTATGCAGCCCAAATAAATTGTACAAAGAATTGGCTTCCCACTTACATCCGACTAAGCCATTTTCTTCATGTTCCCAAAGTTAAACCACCTTCAAGTTAATTAATATTAATGAAATAAATAAAGAAATACCTGAGAATTCGGACCTGGATAAGCTATTTGTCACGGAGTGTACTAGTATACCAAATCGCTTGCAAAGAATCAATGTGAAATCTGAATTCTGTCTTGTCTCCTGTTTCCAGCAACTTACAAATTTGCAAAAGTTGCAAAGGGTATACCATGTAATGCCTTGGCTGATAGCAATTTATTTATACAAGATGAAATGATTTTTTTTTTTGAATTTGGGATGAAGGGTTAGGATTAAGGGAATATGCAATAGGTAGGATGGGTAGGATCAACAGCAACAAGTCGATTTGACTGATTGCCATACCTGCACTTGTAGGCTGAGCTTCTGACCGACAGTTCTCCAATGGATTTAATCCTTTCATCTTATGAAGATTCTGCTGGAAAAGGAAAGATGAGGGCAATACAGAAGGAGGATTACAGTGCACTCTTCAGGTAGAACAAGAATGCGAAAAAATTAGCAAATCTGGCATCGAAAAAGAAATGCATTCAGTTTCAAGTGCCGGCCTGTCAGTCTGTAAAGCGAATGGCGGTATGATCTGTTGGTCCGGTCTGTTGATCTTCTTTGATCCAGGGAATTAAGGGAAATCACTGCTCCCCATCTTGCTTTCACTCGTAAGTATATTTTCTCTTCTCAAGTCAAGTAATTTTTTCTGTTGAATTTGGGCAGGTGAAGGGTGTGATGGAGAAAGTGCTAGGTGATTTAGGGGAAAGGGGTAGTGCACTCTTCAGGTAGAACAAGAATGCGAAAAAATTAGCAAATCTGGCATCGAAAAAGAAATGCATTCAGTTTTAACTGCCGGTCTGTCAGTCTGTAAAGCGAAATGGCGGTGATCTGTTGGTCCGGTCTGTTGATCTTTGTTCCAGGGAATTAAGGGAAATCACTGCTCCCCATCTTTACTTTCACTCGTAAGTATACTTTCTCTTCTCAAGTCAAGTAATTTTTTCTGTTGAATTTGGGCAGGTGAAGGGTGTGATGGAGAAAGTGCTAGGTGATTTAGGGGAAAGGGGAGGCTCATTTCTATTTTTGCTTCTGATTTAAATTTTTATTTCAAAAGCAGTTTTTTATTCCTGAAAAAAGTGTCGGTTGAAGTTAAGGGATCCGAGGAACGGTAGTAAAAAACAGGATCCCTAGCACGTGTAAATGTTAAGTCCAAGAGTTATGATGATGAGAGGCTGAAGGGCTGCTTGAGTGGAATGGATTCGGATTAAAGGGCTCCAATAAAAAAGTTTACACCCCTCCAAAGGTGTTTCCTTTTTTATGCTTCACTATAGTAGAAGTGTGCCTAAAAAAGGAGTCCTCTGAGAGTGAGGAAAAGGGTGGTGACCACAAGGAAACCTCTGAGATGACGATGGTGATGATGATGGCTATGAAATGATTACGTAGGAATGGGCAGAACGAACGGGACCCTTCAATCTTTCAAAGAAAAGATGCGAGGGAGAAGTAACGGAGTCTCTAAATATATATTTCTTAACATAAAATCCAAATAATACAAAAGTAACCCATTTCTAGCTTGGATAGATCTAAAAGAATAAAAACGGCCCCCACAAAAGAGGCTCATTGAAAGGCCTGACGAATAGAAGCACGAATCCTTCCTTATTTCAATAGATTTAAAATGAAAATCCAAATCTCCGAGGTCACGAGCAAACTGACAAAGAGCACCAAGTAGCCCAAGCCTCTCCACCTGCTCATCCATTCTTAGTCAGCAGTACCTCAGCTTCCTAGTGCAGCCTGTTGAAGATCAGTCATATGGAAGGGGTATATTTTTAAGGTCTTTTAGCTTTGACTCACCAGATAAATTCACTGAATCTTGGAGCACGAGAGCTACAAACTGGATGAAGTAAATCAGCGAGAAGGGTGGATTTTTTTTTATTTCTCCCCCAAAAAAGCCTTTCCTGCCACTGATTTCCATAAGGGATCCTAACTAATAATTTCACCGAGCTTGAAAGCTAGGGGTTGCTGCCGAGACCATAAAAATGATCAAATTCCGGACTGACATGAGTCCCAGAGATCGTAAGTCATCAATGAGCCATGAGTTGATGGTGGACGGAATAGGAATAATTGCGTGGATCGTGTGGACAGGGTAAGACTGGCAGGAAATAAAAGAATAATTTCAATATCCTCAAATAAATCATGAGCGATTCTATTGTTAGGAAATGAGGGCCATGGCCAATCCTTTACTAATCATAAAAAGAGATTCTTTCCAGACTGAGTCCTTTTTTCCAGGAGCAGGGTTTTCATATTCCATAGGGTGTACTTATGATTTGGTTCTAGGGAAATGAGGGGTCCATGATGAGAACTGTGAACAGCAGCAGATCCCCATTATTATATTGAAAATAATGGAGGATTTACTGGACGTGTGTGATTAGTAGTTGAATGTAACTCGAGTTCTTCAATTACAACTTAATGGGTTTGTACTCACCCCATTATGTGCTCCGAGGTTAAAATTCTAAATGAGAAAAATGGTGGATAGTTTGCTCCGAGCTCTTTTTGTATTTTTACTGTTACCCCTCAAGATAGGCTTACGACTTAAGGAATTAAGGATCTACTCCTTCTGAATACAAAATCAATTGAGGCTGATGAGATGATAGTCTGTTTACTTTGTTTAGTCAGTCCCTTCTGACCCAAGACCTTTATTGACACTCCCAAGGAAAGGAGATGAGAGGCGCTGAAGGTCACTCATCCACTCAACAATCAATCTCATAATAATTATGTTATTTTCTTCCGCAGCTTGTTCCATGCAGAGGAATTTGAATGAAGAGAAGTAATTAGTAGGGGGGGGGGGGGGGGCTAATCAGTTGAAAAGAACTTCTGTTGGATGGGGATCTCAACTAAGCGATTGAAAGTCAAATTTTCTGGAACAGGTCCTTTTCCACGATTTTCTCTCTAAAATCTAAACTGTTGAGCTTGGTCATTGTTTACCATGCCCTATCTCCTAGTTGGTCTAAAGGGTAGAAGTCCAGTATTTTGTTTGAGATTGGGAAGAAACAGAATCAGGACAGTAAATTTTTAAAAAAATACGGGATGGATGCTGATGCTGAATATTTCTGAGTCCTCTTCTCCTTTCAATTTCAATTTCATTCTGTATGAAAGTCAATTTGCTTTTTTGAAGGTCTCCACTATACAACTTTTTATGATACTGTTTTGATAAACGTGCCCTTGACCAAGATCCATCTCTTAGGTAAATAAAAGTCCTACCACAACCCACTCAGAATGGTCTGGACCCTTTGGAAGTGATGAGGGGGTTCCTAAGCGAAGTTCCTTGTTGCTCTAATTGGAGAAGAGAGTTGAAGTTGCCGAAGGTGGTCCCGATGGAATTAATCACAAAGTCCACCCTCTCTTATTTTTTGAGGGGATAAAATTGGAAAATCCTTGTTTTCTTTTTTTTCCAGGACTTTGGTAGGTCTAAAAGTGGAAACTTGAGTAATTTATTGATAAGTTGAGTCTGAGGATTGGCTGGTTGACCCCTGAGGGAGACCAGGAATCAAATTTCCGTCCACCGTTCCAGTTAGGGAAGCTTATCGATCTAAGAGACGAGTGCATAAGAAGGGAAAAGTGGAGAAAATTGGGGGAAGGGTGAGAGAAAAGTGAGTCCGAGGGAGAAAAATCCACGACTCACGTCCTCTTTCTCCCCCTTTCACTTTCTCAGGATTTTTTTTCTGTAAGGGTGGATTTTTTTTCTTCTTTCCTTCAAGTGAAAGTGGTGTCGAACCCACTGCTGTCGAAGAATAAAGACCCACGATCAGAAAATAGCCCAGAAGTTTTCTGCTCACTCTGTTTTAATCTCTAAACTTTTTGAAGGCAATTAAATTCAGAAACAGTAGGACAAGGAAAAATTAAAATCTATTGCTTAATTCTAAGTAGCTCCCTATTTTCATTTAGTCGCGTTTTCTCGATTTCGACACTTGTTACGGTTTCCGATCGAGCGTGTTTAGCATATGGGATTTGTAATCGGAGAAGGTGATAAAGATGATGATGGGTTGACAGCAAGTGAGGATTGGGGTTGTATGGGATGAGGAGTCTGTTGGTGAGGAGAAAGTGAGTGAAAGTGGACTCTCCTTCTTCTGATCTTGAAGGGTGGTTGGTAGAGATTGTTGTGGAAGGGTAGTTCTCTGCTGTGGTTGGTTACTGGATGCTGGGGCTGTAGCTCTTGGCTAGCCATAGCTTGGTCTTACGTAAAAAGAACTGAAGGGGTAGATCTGTGGAAGGTACTCGGTTGGATAAACACCAAAGCCCTTTCCTCTGAGCTTAAAAACATCTTCCAATTCCCTATTCTTTCAAAAAAAGGGGGAATACAAAGACTCGATCCATCCGTCCGTCGTCCGAGAAAAGGGAAAATTGGGGAGGAAAAGAGGATCCACGATACAAAAACAATTTTTTGGTTTTTTTCATCTCGTATATTCTCACGTCGCCGAATGCCGGCTCACCGAATCTCGGAATGCCGAATCGAGTAGGCTCGAATCTCGGAAAAAGTTTACATTAAATTTTTGGCAAGTAGTAATTGGTACGGAGATAAATAGGGATGAGGGGCTTAAGGATAGCGTTATCAAATGTTTGATTGGGTTTGTTGTTAATCGGGCTGACCTATGACCTTAGAGTGAGCTTTGCGTTTCCGCTTATTAGAAATTTGAAGCCAAAATAAGCACTGCTTATCTGTACAAGTAGGAAGTAGGGCAAAGTTCTGAGTTTCCCAGCCTTCGACTTTCTTAAACTTCTCAAAATCAGGAAATTGTCTTCAACAAAAGACGTAAGCTTAATTTTTTTTTTTAATTTTGTGAAGTTTACAAGATATCAACGGAAGAGTAAACTGCAAGCATAAGTTGGGGAAACTAGTTTTGGGGCAAACCATCATGTCACATTTTTACAAGCAGAAGTAAAATAATTTGTCCCATGACTTTGTTCAGAATCGCTTTATTTTTAGTTTGATCAGCGAATTTTTTGACTTCATCCTTTCGTCCAAAAATGTTTCCTGAATTTGAAGATTCTGGTCATGCTGATTATTGGGAACATTTTCTAAATTTCCTCCATTTAACAAATATTTTAAGTAATGAGGGTTTTTTTTTGTTTTCTGAAAATTCTACCGTTTTGTTTAAAAAAGAAAAACTCAGTGAGCTGGGAATGGTGGTGTTTAGTAGAGAAGTTCGGGAATCGGGAATAGTATCACCTACGTTTCCGTGAATCTCAAAAAATTTCGGTAAGCTGAAGTTCGGGGAATTGAGTCTAACCCCCTCATCTTCCCTTCCTCAGCATCTCTACCACTTCTGCTACTGCCACCAGAAAAATCCGTGGACCCCGGTGAATTTTCATTATACCCGTCTTTTTTATTTTATTTTCCTCCTTTTTTCGTAAAAGGGGAATTCCTTTATTTTGCTACTACTGCTCCTCAGTCGTTAGGATGGAGAGGGACTGAGAGGATCATATCTCATCAGTTTTAGGAGAATATTTAGACATCTTTTAATTCTTCCAGTCTTCCAGTGATTTCTAACCCGGTGATTTCATAATTTCTCATTTAATTCTTTAAGTGTCACGAGAATTATTATTTCTCAAAAATTGTTTCTGAAACTGGAAAAATTTCTCTTAACTCTGAACTTTCACCACTAACAAAACTTGGATTTGGGATTTTGGAATCTGGAGTTCGGTCTCCCTTCGGGGTCCGCTCACTTTCCCGGTAAGTTAGTTGTGTTTACTGGAGAAATCAAGTGAAAAAGAAATTATTGTGAATCAAGCCAAGGATGTGCTGTTGGGGTAGATCAGGTCAATGCCAAGGTCAGCCAAAGTCCAAGCTGCTCCAATGTAGGAAGTGGAGGAGTGCATATAGGAAAAGGAGTTGGCAACTAGGTCCCTTTCCTTTAATTATTGTTGATGTACAAGTTCAGTGGTTATTTGTTGAGGAAGGATTCGAAGGGGCACTTGAGGTCTACTATAGGAAACCTTCCCAGATTTCCTTTGAAGAAGTTCGTTTGGCTCTCTTTTTTCTTTATGGAAGAATGGGTTCAGGAAAAAAAGGATTTCCTTTTGCCAAAAAACGACCCTTTTTTCCCTTTTTTTGACAGACCTTGGAAATTAAAAACCGTCAAGGGAGGAACTTTACCTGATGGATTTGAAAAGCCCTTCTGCGAGACCTTGATCTCCTCCTTTTAGGTTATTCCTCCGGAAAACAAAAACCTAAGAGTTTCCTTCATCTTGGAAAACGAAGGATTCAATATGTAATTTCAGTTGAGTCATTCATAAAAGAAAAAATGGAGAAAGAGAAAAATAACGGGGAAGGGAAAGTCGGGAGGGGAAGAGGAAATGCCAGCAATCCTTCTAATATGAAGTTTCAGTTCGTGGGATTGGATTCAGAATAAAATTCTTTAATAGAAAACCGCAAAGGTCAAAAATTGTTAATTCAAATTTTTGGCTGTCTTTGGTATCCTTAATTTTGGTTAAAAAAAATCAATTCAATTGTGTGAAAAGAGCTGCCGCTTCTAGAATCATTTCTGAATTCCCGGAACTTTAACAGTACTATGATGGAATAAGCGCTATTTTTTTCGGGTATTTAGTACGAGTTTTCATTTTGATTTTCGTGTCATCAAATTATTTTTACTTTTCATTATTCAGGAATCGGGATTGTTGGTGCTCACTGCGGATCAACCGACTGGCTGATTACTGAAATTGATGAAGGAGATTCGGGAAGCGGAGTTGAGGTCAAATTCGACTTCACGTCACATGGCGGCTGAGAAGTTAATGCGAGAGCAGGAGCGTCGTGAGCTCCACCACCTCGTCACTTCCAGTGTCCCATCTCCGCCATTCAATGGCCTCACAATGCTCAATCCAGCAACTCTCTCAGTATTCGGAGGAGATCCAAGGGCTATGCTCTCTGCCCATCTCTTTGCCAGCTATGCAGCAGCCAATCCAGATGCTCGATTCCAGATTCCAATCCCAATTCCAATTGCAGTCTCAGGTCCTGGACCACAAATTTATCAGAACCAAGCTCCTCAACCAGCTCAGCTTGATATTATTTCCTCATGGGTCAATGGTCAGAAGGAAAAGAAGAAAAAGAAGAAAGTTAGTTCAGATTGGGAAAAATCCAGCAAGCGAAATGAAAGTTTAGCCTCAGAGAACGATGTTGTAGACAGGAAGAGGGAGAAGCTTGCAGAGACTCTCAAAGCTACAACCATCATTCCATCCAATAAACCATCCAAACAGGACCAGAATAATGTCAACCTCAACAATAACAATAATCACGAGAATCTAAACAAAGGCTCATCCAACAACCAATCATCACGGGACAAACAATTCACTTGCCATGTCTGCAATCGAGGGTTCGGCTACAAGCGTAAGTTTTTTCAA
>JABASM010001961.1:0-12374 GCA_019776545.1 Brachystomella parvula | reverse complement strand
TAGAAATTGTAATTTCTCAATTTGAATTAACGGAGCAGGAACGAATAAAGCCTTATCAGATGCTTACCCAAAAACTTGTTAGAAATTGGAAAATGAGAATTCCAGAGAAAGGGAAACACAGAAGAAAGGTTCTTGAAACACAAGAACATGGATTTCCTGGACTGTTAAAAGTTAATTACCGTGTTCTGGGGTAGTAACAGACAGTAGGCTCTTCTCAAAATTTTTATGCCTTAATTATTTTAGATGTCCAGTTGGAAAAATTCCAAAAGGAACCAGTATCCAGTCCATGCAAATCCGGAATTCAGCCAAAACCAAAGGCAAATCATCCGCTAGTGCGACTCGATTCGCTTTAACTTCATAAGGCGACATCCGTTTAAGAGGAGAAGGAAAACGCTTCCGGAACTGAGCCCCTCTACCATACCTGGCTGGATAGCGAGTACTCAGAAGCACCTCCATCTTTCGCATATAGGGCCCAGGTGTCTACCCTAAAGTACACTTCCAGGAGAATAAAAAATTGATGTTCACTGCGCTTTACCAAATGAAAACAACGAAGCAAAGGTCTTGGGCCCAAGACCTTTGCTTCGTTGTTACACTGATTCTTAAATCTTTAATTCAGGAACTATTTTGGATGCTTGACCTTCCTCAGCAAATAAATAAAGTTTGTAAAAAATTCATGAATTTTCCATTTGTTACAGAGGAATGGTAAAAACAAGGCCCACAGCTTTTTAGTGCTTGCGAAGCAAGGGTTTGGACCTGCATATAGCTTAACGGTGTTCGAGAATTTAGGCGTTTGGGGGAAAAATTCTGAAAACTTGAATAGATGCTTAGGAACACATAAGGAAAAGGCATGGCAAACTTATAAAGTGAATCGAGCCAAACTTTGAATACCTTGAAGACATCCTGACCCTGATTCTTACCTGGACTCGCCTGCTAAACGGCCGTTGACTTGTTCCGACGTGATGCGATTAAGCCCCAACTTTCCTGCAGCCCAGAAAAGAACTGGAAACTAAATTGGTTTTCAGTGAACCTTTGTTTATTCAGTTTTGGTCGAATACTTTTGAGCACGGATTTTCAGGGGTCGGACTTGGATTTCACCCGATTTTGGACATTTGTCTAGAAAGCCTGTCTTTTACTCTGAAGACCTTTCTGATACTTGGACAAGTATAGTACAGATCAAGTCAATTCTAACTCCAGATTTTGATTCCCGCCTTTTAAATTCTGCTGACAAGGCCCAAACTCCAGAGGCGAGGGCCCCGCAAGCAGGATATGAAAGGCAGGAATCAAAGTCTGCAGTTAGAATTCACTTGATCTGTAAGACTAGCTTCAATCGAATCTTAGCTAATGTAACAAGCTTTCCAAAAAAACGGAAAAAAAAATTGTTGAAGAAATTAAATACGGACGGAAAGACTTTATTTTATCCTAAAATCCAATATTGAGTTTTGCTGGAAATCAATATTTCGTTCTGGAGCTCATAAAAATCCCGGCTGTGACTAATAGACAGAATAAATATTAAT
Source organism: Brachystomella parvula (assembly GCA_019776545.1). NCBI lineage: Eukaryota > Metazoa > Arthropoda > Collembola > Poduromorpha > Brachystomellidae > Brachystomella > Brachystomella parvula. The sequence goes on along the minus strand of JABASM010001961.1, from coordinate 10,860 downwards.
CCGAGAATTTTTGAAGGAAAATTAGTCGTCACTTCCGCGTCCCTGCTTTGTTTACCTAAGAATTTTCTTTGTCTCAATTATTAATTAGCGAAAGAAGAATGGGAAATGTGTAGGGTGTTGAATTATTTAGTTGATTCTACGTCGGCGGAGGATACTCGCATAGAATGGAGCAGGTGAATGGGTGAATCCGGAGACCGTGTCTGTAGGTGGTTCTTCCCCCTCCACTTCCGACCAAGTAAATTCTTGGAGCAACCTAGCAAAGAAATAGAAGAACGTGTGCTTGGCTACGTTGGATCCGAGGCAGACTCGCCTTCCTAACCAGAACAGCCAGAAATTAATTCTTAAGAGCCGCAGTCACCAAACGCCCTTCAAATTACCAGCTCCAAACGGCAGAATTCCCTCTTCCTTCACAAATTTCCCATGCTCATCTAAAAATCTCTCTGGACGAAAATTCTGTGGATCCTTCCAAACTTCTGGGTCCATGTGCATTTGACAGACGTTGAGAATAGTGAAAACACCCTAAAGGTTTTTCGGCCATTAAGTAAAAAAAAAAAAGATTCCTAGGAAATTGAGGATGAACCTTTGGGACTGAGTATCCAGCGCCAAGAGTTGTTTCAGTCGTCGAAGTCCGCGGTTGTATCGGAACGACGTTGGCGATTCTAAAAACTTCCCAAAGGGTTGCTTCAGTGTATGGTACTGACTCCCTGTCAGACAAACTTATCCTTCTGTCTCCGATTACCCTGTCTAGTTCCTCCTGAACTCTGGACTGGACCTCAGGATACTTGATCATGTATCGAAAGGCGAATCGGAGAGTATTCGAGGTCGTGTCTACCGCTGCAGCAAGCAGATCTGTTACTGTCACAAGGAGCTGCTCCTCTGAAACAAGAAAGAAAAAACTTATAAGTCCCAAGCCTAGCACCGCACCCGGCAATCCGTATTCATTTACTTAGTCACTTTAAAACAAGGTTTCAATTATAGGAGTTTTGAAATTCTTAAAAATTTCTGAACGCTTTTTTTCCAGTTTTTAGAAACCCATGCTTTCTGAATTTCTTTTTATGTTTTCGACACTTGAAGGATTTCTAAAACATTTTCGCCACCCACAGATCTAAAACTTTAGACAAGCCTTTTAGAAGTTTAAAAATTAGAAATTTCGGAAACATGAAAAACTTGCAGAGCTTTTCCAATCGAGAAATTCTGGGTAACTCTTTTGCTCATTTCCTGAAGATTTTCAGAAGTTTTACGCATTCTCCCAGGTTTAGTTTGACACTGTCGGGCATGCCGGCAACCCACGACTTCCTTAAAAAAAAAACTTAAGTATTTGATAAAAAAGCTTGTGAAACGGAAGAAGAATGGAATAGCGCTAGCGCAACCACAATGACAAAGGAATGTTTTTTAGAAGCAGAGAGTTTTTTAAATGTCGGTCACAAACGTGAGAGGACCGACGGACTGTCACCAGCAAGAGAAAAAAGAAAAAACTGAAAATATGTAACATCCCTGTTCGGTAAAAAACGTTGACCAAGTGATATCAAGTTTCACGATTTTCATTCCACTCCCATTTTTCTCCTAGTTGAACCCTACTCACTCTGTGTATTACCCGTGAAAGCAGTTTCTTCTTTTCCTTTGTCTTCTTCTATTTTTTGTAGAAAAGCCTCAATCAAATTAGCCCCGTCTGCTTTCTGACTGGAAGATGGATCTCTCTCCTGAATCATTTTCTAAAAATCAGAAACTGTAGTTGAAAATATTGAGTTTGAGTATTGAATTATGTGGATTTGGGGTTTACTTTTAAGTGAGCGTAAACGACTTGGTAGGCGTGATTGAATTCTCCCAACGGAGACAGACCAGGTATTTTCCGGAGAAATGGAAAAGCAAAGACTGGGTGAATCCCGAATACACACTCCGTTGCCTTTTCAATTAAAGTGAGGAGAAGGCGGAACTCGTGGTCATCGTACTCGAGTCTCTTTCCTCCAATTAGCCTCCAGCTCACATTCAGCGTAGGTATGGAAAATAAGGAGTGGATGAGTATCCGACCATCTTCCACAGTCTCCTCGATCTGAGCGAGGAAGGAGTCCATTTCCAGGGACAGAGTTCCTTCTGCCATTCTCAGCGAACCAAAGCCGTGCTCTCCGAGGGTTCGGATTGTGAAACGTCGCGTTTGTTTCCATGGCTCGCCATTCGAGAAGAGGAGACCTAAGTGGTAACTCTAACATTTTCTCCTATTTTAAGAAAATTCCTGGACTTTACTAACCAACGTCACGGTTGTAGGTGTGCTCGCGATAGAGAGGACTTGTAGGAAAGCGATTTCCCCAGTCTGGTGAGTTTAGAATTTGGCGAATGATAACTGGATCCTCTGTCACCACTAAATATTCCAATGATAAAACTTACATTTAGATGCTTTTTCTTAACTGGATTTCCTTACAATATTCTTGTACGCCTCCCCTGAACCTGAATGTTTTTCCGTGTTTGGTACAGGCTGCATGGTATCCATTGAAGGCGTGCTTACCCTTCGCAGCAAGCATCACCTGGAAGATTCCTCCCACCAAAGGCAAGTTCACCGGGCCTAAACTCGAGTAAAACCCAGAGAATTACAGCCAAAAACTTGTCCAACTACCTCCCATTTTAATATCTGTGGCTGCGGGACGAAAAAGAATGCAAGTCCAATTAGGGTAATTAAATTAGATCCCCGCCGCGGCTAAAAAGTGATTCCGAACGCTGGTTGTGTTGTCGTCTGCTGTCAAAAAATTAGAATGGCAGTGCGGATTTGGGAGTGGAGAAAGGGATGAATCTCAGGAATGTGAGGAATGTCCGGTTTTCTTCAAACTTTCTGCGCGGTTTCTCCCTCCGTGCGGTGTTCACGAAAAAGATAATTGAAACTAATTGGAGATACATTCTTTTTCGTTCCACTGCCACATCTCTTCTATGATTTCTTTTGGCATCTTTTTGACTTGACCCCTATTGACCCCTTCTCAAGAATGCGTCTTCGAAAAAACGTAAATTTTTAGGAGCGATTGCTGGGGATAAGAGCGAGATACCCGGTCACTTAGAGATCCTCCTCAAAGTCCGACATTTAAGGACGAATTCCGCTTCTCCACTTTCTTCCGTGCTAAACGGACTTCCTTTTAAAAACGGACCGGGCTGTCAATAGGAAACAGAAAGCCTGTTTCACCGCTAGGTAGCAGCTCAAGCTCTGTTAAAAATTTTTGGTGGCGAAAATCCGAAAAAGGGAGAAATGGAGCAAAAAAAGTTTAATAGTATTAGAGACCCTCCGATTGAAGAATACAACGTGTTCGTTTTTTTTTGTTGAAAAATTGGGGTCGGCCAAAAGCATACCACAGCGCCGTATGCTCCAGGTCCCAATGTTGCCAGATCTATATCCTACGTGGAGAACCGATTTTTGAATTGGAATCTGGCAACATTGGGACCTGGAGCACACGGCGCTGTGGTATGCTTTTGGCCGACCCCAATTTTTCAAGACAAATACGAACACTCCGCCAGTCTGATTTTGGAAGAACGGAGGAATTTTCACAGAAAATTCTATGAGGCCACATTTATCCAATCCCTAGAATTCCCAATCAACAGAGACAAGAAGGGGAAAGATGTAAACCCGATTTGGTCCTCTATATTAGTTCCCAAGGTGAATTTTCTCAGGAAAAAAACAAAGAACACTCAACAAACTACTTAATTTAGCTAATTTCTCTTGTTCAATAATTTTCGAATTGCTCATTTTCCCTGAAGAAGGTAACAGTTAGTTACCGAAAGCTTGGAATAAAAATGTCCTTTTCCTACTCATCCAGCCCAAACCCGACAAATGAATTACTTAAATACGAACACATTGTATTCAATCGGATGGTCTCTATATTCAGATATTCTGAGCTTCCTTTTTGCACTGGAGCTCGTCAAAATCTTAACTTGTATCTTGATTATTGATTCGTTGCTTATAGTAGTTTTTTTTGGAAAACCTAAAGTTCTAACAGCTCCCGCCTGCGCCTGCGCAAATATTTTTTCGGTCCAAAATAAGTTAAATCTCGGATTTTTGAAATAACATAAGAAAATATTGTCTTTCAAGAAATGAAAGGTTAACTGCCTGCCGCTTTACTGAAAAGAGAATTTGCGCAGTCGGGTTGGAATTTCCTTGGGCAGGTTCGAGTTCCCCCACAAGTTGGATTTGATAAGTTTTCCATAAAATGAAACTGAAGAAACCCGGAGAGAACAGAGCTTCTATTAAAATAGGGATTTGCGACTGATAATAGATTCCTGCTGAGTGATGATAAGAAGGAATGTCAGGGTCGGCCTTGAACCTTGACCAAAGCGGAAAGGCTTCCTACGGGTTCGAGTTTCTGAAAGACCGCGCCTACTTGGATTTTAAATCCTGATCTACCTGGTAATGTCTGGACGTCTTTCCTTCCAGCCGTTCCTGTCCTATTCTTCCTTGGCCTAGCGTAAATCCTCACTGAAACTACGAAGAAAAAAAATGCTGCCAGGAGAAAATGAAACATTGTTGAGACCGGTTTGTCTACTGCCATCAGAAATCTAAAGAGCAAAAGGATCACATGCTTATTCTCGTTCTCATGATTACTGTGGACATTCTGCAATGAGTCCGGAATTACTGCTCACAAGCCTTCTTAATAAACATCATTTTTAACAAGTCCCATTGTTTCCCAAATTGTTAAGTCAGTAATTAGTGGACATGGACTTGTTTACAATCAGACATCAACTATACTTCCCTTAAGTTTTTCCCACGGATGTTAATCAGGGTCCCCACAACTAATTGTGGGAACATTGTTGTACATGAATATTATGCAATTCATAGTCCAACTATAAAGCGAATTATTTTTATATAAAAAAAATGCTTTACGGAAGCAAAGGATAGCGAGGAAATCATAACCAAAATGGATCGAGATTATTTTTACGCGACTGCTATTGTCAAGCGGCACTGCGTGAACGCGGAGCTGGGCAACCTATAAGTTGAAAAATTGGAGGCTTATAATTTTCAAGTAAAATTTTAATTATTATTAAATAAACCGTGGCGGATGTATGGAATAGCGCGAGTGAACCGTGGGTATACCGGATGTATACGGGGTATACCGGGTGAACCGGCTGTATATGGGGGTTGTACCGGATGTATATGGGGGTGTACCGGGTGTATATCGGGGTTGTACCGGGTGTATATCGGGGTTGTACCGGGTGTATATGGGGGTGTGCTGGGTGTATATGGGGGTGTACCGGGTGTATATGGCGGTGTCAAACACATAAAAATATGCTAATGCAAATATGCACGTATACACCATGTAAACCATAAGCACATATGCACCATAAGCGCATATGCACCGTAAGTTGATAAGCACATATGCACCATAAGCCCATGTACACATTATTATGGGGCAAAAATCGAAATTATTTAAATATTTACCAATCGCTATGAAACTTAAAAGTGAACAACAAGGGACCCTAGAGAAATCTCATACCGAAAATCAAGTCAACCTGACCAACCGCTGCTGAGATAATCGCGTCCGGACGGACTAACATTTGATTCGCATGAACAGCTCGCGCTATTAATAATACAAAGGTGCAGGACTCCGGGAGTTAGGTCAAACCGATAAAGAAAAGCTTGACAACGGGGTTATGACTGATTAATACAGCACTGGCCAAAAAAAAATATGCCCCTGCAAGGAAAAAATGGTAACTAAGGTCCGCTCAGGGGCCACCGATTTCTATGGTTTAGAAGGGAAAGTAAAGATCTCATGCTTAACATTTTAGCCATAACCGGAGGCCATTTGGACTTTTTCAAAGCAGCTAGTTAGCAATTCTTTGTTGCAGAGGTATGTTTGCTTTTGGCCAGTACTGTTGCTAAAATTAAGTAAAAAAGGTTAAAATCACAACTTAAACTTTTCTTTAATTGCAATTCGATCTGGTCAATCGATAATATAATGTATATTAAGACTTTTACCCAACGAAGAAGTTTAATAAACTTATCTCTACGCTGCTACTGCTACGGCCGTTTGAACATGCTGTCTCTACGATTTATCAGTGCTAATGTCAAATAAACCGTACAAACGGATGTACGAAATAGCGCGAGTGTACCGGGTATACCGAGTGAACCGGGTGTGTATGCACCATAAGCCCATAGACGGGGTGTACATGGAGTCGTACGGGGTGTACATGGGGTCGTACGGGGTGTACATGGGGTCATACGCAGTGTATATGGGGTCATAGCGGGTGTATTATGTGGTCATAGCGGGTGTATATAGGGTCATACCGGGTGTATACGGGGTCATACGGGGTGTATAAGGGGCTATACCGGGTGTCCCGGGTACAGACATACACACATACAAACATACACAAATGCCCCATAAGCACATATAGCCAAAAATCGAAAATCCGCAAAACTTCACTGATCGCTGTAAAACTTTGTTGTACACACCTCGGGACTGAGAAGGACTCTCATATAAAAAGTCCTGTGAATCCGATCATCCGTTGCTGAGATGTTCAACTCCGGCCGGACGGACAGACTAACATCAGCAAATGCATAAATAGGTCGCGCTATTAATAAGGTTTTTAAACTCACGGAAAAATTATTTACTAAAAATCGGGGATGAGAACGCCGTGGTTTCTGAAGTACTTTTTACACCTTGTTCAGGCACCCCATGCGTCAGAACATATAAAGCTGTCCTGGTGAGCTTTCCGAAATCTTGTCTAACTTACCTGAAAAATATAAGAAAAGATGCCCAAATATTTTAAAGTTGCTAGGTGAGTCAGGTTTGGTATGTTCATTTTCAACCATCTTCAAGCAATTACATGTAACTTCATAACGACAGAAAAATTGTATTTCAAGGAATAGAGCTTGAAAAACGTGTGGAAGTATTTAATCCTTGATTACCACGACCCTTGATACCTATGCTGCTCTTGAGATTTCGAAAAAAAAATAAAAAATTCATCATATTGCAGCGAATTTCTCAAAACATTTTTCCATGAAATTGGGGGCTCATGCGTAAAAGACACAGAAACCCGTATTAGATTTCGGAAACAAGGCTCCTATTTGAAAGAATTGTAGTGGAAAGCAAAAACGCAACTTTACCAGAATTCAGAATTTGAGAAGGGAAAGGGAACTTCAGAAAGTGGCCCGTTAGATTTGTCAAACTTGGTTAGCCTGGTAGCACGTAGTTCAAAGCACTCATCCTTATACCCGTTTCCGCCTTCATCCTTTCTTTATTCGTTTTAAAGGTTGCCCAGTTATGATCTCGCCGGAAAGGCGCGAAAGAGTCTAAAATAAGATCTCTTTTTGTCTCGTCTCTCCCTTTCAACTGGAAAGAGTTGGAGATGCAGGACCCTACTGTGACTGTCTGGATCAGCTGTATTGTCGCTGTTCTCAATCACAATTAAACTAGGCGTCTTCCCTTCCATCTTTATCTCTTTCATGGATTGAGGGTGGGTTGTAGTGAAGTACACCTGGACCTCTGCCTGGGAGCATCGGTAAGATCCTGAAGAGGTACACTTGACCATACTCATTAATTATTCAATCCAACCCCTCCCCATTGCCATTCAGTAAGCAATTCAATTTTAAAAATACTTTGCCCAGTTGATGATTCATAGTCAAATGCTGAATGGCATGAAGGTCAGCACTGTCTCAGCTCTGGTCTTCCTACAGCTACAGGCACGCTGTCAAAGGTAAAAGTTGACGGAGGCCGAGGAGGCAGGGAAAGGCCACCACCTATTCCCGTATCTAAGAGTAGTGCATTCCGGTAAGGGAAGCGGTAATACTAGACTCGACGAGTGCGTGGAAATCACAGTAGTACCCGTACAGTGACATTGACTTTTCTTTATGGTAGGGGTATCCTGTGTTCTTGCTACATTTTAAACTTTTTCCAGATTCCTGGAGAGGATCCTCTTTTCTCACCCCTAACGAGACAGATGAGTCATCAAAGTGGAAAGTCTTTGAAGTGGAAGTAATTGAAATGGGACTGGAAGACCCCTGCTCTCCTTCCCTACTGTTACAGTAGAAGGGCTCTTAGAAGACTCCCGTCATTCCATCCGCAAAGTCTTCCGTAAGCATTCCAAAATCCAAGGTAGACAAGAAATTCTCATTTTATTTGCTACATCCACTCACTCACTTTCCTTTTCATTCTAGTTGTTCAGTCATTGTGTTCAGCCATCTTAGTTAGTTATTAGTAGTGAGAATGAGTGAGTCTGGTTCGACTCGGTCCTTGAGTAGCAATGGAGACACTCAAGAATCAGCACAGTATCTCATCATCCACGGTCATGCCAAACTGAGAGACGGGAAAAAGGTACGGCCAAATCGTCGCATAATCAACCTTGAACTTATTCCCCTTTAACATTCTTTGATTTTCTGTATAGTGGAAAGATCGATTCTGCGTTCTATCAAAACTCTCTCCAGTTTCCGGTAAGAAAAACCAAGCGAATCCAACAGCTTTCCTCATCAACCTTAACTCCCGTGATTTACTATGAGGTTTTTGGCAGAATTCTTCTTTTTCAAAACCCGAATTTCATTTTGAAGTACTTGAGCACTCACTTTAGAGTAGTATCTATGAAATTCTCTGATTTTATTTCCTGGACAAAATCCAATGGCTTAAAAAGGTTATCAGACTCAGCTCCTCTCGTTGGCAAGGCTAGAAAGTTATTTTCATTTCATTTCTTCCCTTCCTGTCTCTTGTCATCTTAGCCTCCTGGAACTCGAGTATTAATTAGAATAATAACAACTTGATAACCCCCTTAACTTCCATTTTTCTCTACGCTCTCGTAGCATTTCCGCCATTTGGCCCTCCAATCATTTCAACTTTCCCCTTCTAACTTTTACTTTTCTCATTCCAAATAACTTTGAATGCGGAAACTGAGGTGTAACTAGGCGGTAGACGGGAAATGAATTCTTTCCACTTCCGAGAAAAGTTAGGCTTGACTTAAAAAAATATTGCTTTTACGTGAGACAAGTCCTGAGCATGAAGAGGAGTATGCCCTTTGTCTTTTGGCAGTCGCTTTGACTCACCCTCCGTTTCTTACCGACTCATTCAGAATATCTTTTCGTCGAGGTCGAGTAGCTGTCGATCCTCACTTCTCTTTTAATTTCCTTGGTTCCAATTCTAAATTCCAAGTCTGATCCTTTGCTACCGCTTTTATGTCCACGGCGTCCTTCCTCTAAAATATGCGCTAAAACCTTTGAGAAATTATTTTTCGCCATCTTCCCCACATTTTCACATTTTAGAGCACTTCCAACAATTCTTGTTTCTAAACTTTTTTTCTTAAATAAAGTAGGGATTCAAATTGAATAAGAGCGTATGTTACGCCATTTTCTGGGATACGATAGAGGGAAGGTGGGATGTGGGTCGGATTTTCAGTTTTTCCTAGTCTGGCATTTTTCAGCTGCTAAAAATAGTAGGACTGCCATGACTGGCATAGCCCTTAATTCCGCTCTTCAATTCTTAATTCTTGAAGCCTCCAATGTTTCAGTTTTCGGACTTTTTTCGCTTTTATGTCCACGGTGTCCTTCCTCTAAAATATGCGCTAAAACCTTTGAGAAATTATTTTTCGCCATCTTCCCCACATTTTCACATTTTAGAGCACTTCCAACAATTCTTGTTTCTAAACTTTTTTTCTTAAATTGAAAGTAAGGATTCTTAATAAGAGCGTATGTAGCGCCATTTTCTGGGATACGATAGAGGAAAGGTGGGATGTGGGTCGGATTTTCAGTTTTTCCTAGTCTGGCATTTCTCAGTTGCTAAAAATAGTAGGACTGCCATGACTGGCATAGCCCTTAATTCCGCTCTTCAATTCTTAATTCTTGAAGCCTCCAATGTTTCAGTTTTCGGACTTTTTAATGTAAAATTTTCGGATTTCCTTACATTTCATTTCTCCGCTCCCGGATTTTTAAAATTTTGAAAAAAAGCCATTGTTGTCCTGAAAGTTGGTTCGTAACCTCGAATGTAGTACAGACCGTAAGGCTGAACCAAAGTTTTCTATTCCCTGGAAAAAAAATTTGAAAGTGAAGAGAAGTGATTGAATTTAAAATTCTGTGGAGCTGTTCCATTGTAACTTTATTTCATGGTGTGGTTGAATTAAAGTGGGAAATAAGCGAATCCAATTCTTGTCTGGATTTTAGATTATGGAGTAGGGAGAATGAAATGGCCCATTGCCCCCTCTCCACATGCTCAGAGCTCAATAATGACAGATTATTTTCACACATGTCACAAAGTCACCCTTCTCACTCCAGGGACCCCCCTTCATCCCTTAGGCTACTTTCAGGGGGAGCTTTCACTTCTCAACTTTCTCCCTCAGTCATCCCTTCCCAGAAGTTGAATATTAAATTACTTGATTCAGTTGTTGAATAGTGAAAGGAGATCCCTTGGTTTTTCAGTAGCGGAATCCGAAGAGGACTCTAATTGAGTTTCATTCTTTGGGAAAGGCCTCAAGGAATCACATTTCTCGCTACAAGTTTTCTATTCAACTCCGTCCACGTTCTTTGAATATAAAAAGTTGAGGCTGCCGGATGATCCTTGCGTAGGGAAGGTCTAGGCTACGATTAAAACCAGCTGCTCCTACACTCATTTCTGCAGGCCGAGTTCCCAAGTAGTTCCCTACTCTCTTCAGTTGAGTTTGATCTTTTGGAGGGTCGAGGTCTGCATCTCCTTTTCCCGCTCTTCTTTTCCAATTATTCTGAGGAACGGAAGTGGAATTGACACGAACCTCGAACCTCAATTATTTCTTCACCGTAGCACGAGGAAAGTCATTCACATTTTAAGCTTAAAGTGGTGGCGTGATTCTTTTCCTCTACCTTAAAATGGACTCATATTTCTTCATTTTAAAAGCTCATTTGGCCCTTGACCAAAAAACAAGTTTGAGTCTGAATCATCAGTA
>JABASM010001960.1:0-12375 GCA_019776545.1 Brachystomella parvula | reverse complement strand
GAAAAATTCAATTTGCATAGCCGCATGACCAAAGAGTGGTAGAGTCTCGTCACTCATAATTCATCGATCTCATATCTGGGTTTTATTATTATTGTAATATATACAATCGAATCCCTATTATGCACTATCCATCGAAAAGTCCAAATGCATTGTTGGCCAGGGGCCCCCGTGGAACATGGAAATAACTGAAAATTACGTTGAAGGCTTTTTTTTTTACCAGAAAAGGAGATATAAAGTATTGCCTGAAGCCTTCGTTTGACCACCAGGGGTCACCAAAAGTCACAATGTTGACCTCACCTAGCTGGACAAGCAATAGGTCAATCGAAAAGGCTTGATCCCGTGATTCTAAAAATATTCCGCGCTTGACCTACTTAACGCACAGCACGGCCGGCCGTCAGAGGTCGTTAAAGGCTCAATCCAACTTTCGCGGCCTCTGGCGGCCATGTTTCAGATCACGAAGGTCAAATGTGGTACATGTTTAGAATCAGGGGACAAAGCCCTTTTGATTTCGGTTGCCCTCCACCTTTTTCTCTCTGCCCCTAAAATTAAACCATTTGGCTGAATAATAGTACCAACTGACCTTAATAAAGTCCCATACACTCCTGTGGATTTGCAGGATCTCCCAGTCAGAGTAGCTGGCCCATAGTGAAATGCCTAGTTTAAAAACGGTAGGAAATTTTCTATCACACAAATTAGGACAAGAACCAAAACTGCTAAAAATCTGGAAAATTAAGTTTCCGAGTTAAACCTTTGGGTGACATTTATTAGTAAAACTTCACTGAATTAACAGGCCTGGGATGAAAATATACTTGCTGAATCAGGAAAATTAATACCAAAAACCAGGGTTATTTATATAACCTGCCAAAAACTAATTTTTGCTTTAAAAAAAAGCATTACGTTAAGCTGGTGAAGTTGAAAACTAATTTTTTTTTTAAAACAAAAAAAAATAGGACAAAGCCTTCAAATAGTTTCTTACCAGTAATAGTCTTGTTTCGAAACATTTAAATTTTCTTCTCTTCCTATAGAATTTCTGTCTGCCGCGTCATCCTAAGGGATATGGGGAAAACAAAGGTCATGTACTGCTCCGGCTGCGGCAAGAAACTAGGACTGCAGCCATACACCTGTATCCACCCAATGCTCTGTTGTGATTGCTCCACCAGGTAAATTACTTCCTTATTAATAGCGCGAGCTATTCATCCGAAGCAATGTTAATCTGTGTAATGTCCGGACGTCCGTCCAGTCCGTGTTCACAAGTCTGTATCTCAGTAACGGATGATCGAATTCACTTGATTTTAGTTATGAGAGTACTTTAGCGTCCCGAGTAACGAAATCCAAAATTTCATAGCGATCGGGGAAGGTTTGCAAATTTTCGATTTTGGGGCACATGTGCATATGGTACATTATGTGCATGTGTGTATATGCCATGTACAGAGCTAGTTTTAAGAAACCTCCAAAACAGAGAAAACAATATTGAGACGCCTGTCATTGAGATTGCACGGAGTGAATGGCAGACGTCTCAATATTCTCTTCTCTATTTTGAAGGATACCTAAAACAACTCTGTACACCCAGCTCATCCCCATATACACCCGGTACACCCATATATATACCCGGTATACCCCCATATATACCCGGTACGTGCATATGTGTTTTTGTGTTAGATAGAATGAATTGCGCTCGCGCTATTTCGTACACCCGTGTTGCGCGGTTTATTCTTTCTTCAAACTTCCCTTTCTGCCGGCACCGCTTACGATATTTATCTTCTCATTCTGTTTAATGGTGCTCAATTTTTTAAGTCGCTGGACCATAGTCGGAGGATTCCCACAATACCGAGATGTACCACACCTTGTCCCCATTTTGAGGGCCATGGGAGAAACTCAAGATTTGCTTTGCTTTGGATGCTGGAAAAAAAGTGGACTCCAACAGGTCAAATGTAAACATCGCTACTTATGTGTCCAATGTAATGTGCAGCGTAAGTTATCTCTTTAATTCCTTTTCCCCGCATTCGTTTATTTTTTAAATGTTTAGTTTTTCGATTGTTTAGCTTAGCCGCAAGCAAGTTGAGCAGCAGCAACACGCAGCCTGCATCAACCAACAAGATGTTTTGCGCCTAGGAAAGTTTAGAAAAGAAAATTAAAATTGCCGAATGTAATTATTTTATGTGTAAACTAAACTAAAACCTGAAACCAGAAAAAGTTTATCAGGCAAATAAGCCTTACTTTAACAATATCATTCTTTTGGAACTTACTATGGACGTATTAAAGTTTTTAATTTTGACAGATACAAAAAATGAGCAATGAGTAAGAAAGTAAAAAAAAATGCTATTGTTCTCTTGGCCCATCCCCCTGATAATCTGGCTCTTCCTCATGGCTATGCTGTCGCGGTTGGCAAATGCAGACATGTTCTCCACCAAAGTCAACCTCAGCACTTCTTGGGCCGCGCAGGCCTGCTAGGTCAAATACACGAATGGAAGTTCCTTCCATCCTGTCCTCGTACTCCACCCCAGTTTCATACATTTCCTCTTGTGGGAATTCTGGGCTTTCATTCCTACCCTCACGGTTCTGGGACAAATCCACCCACCTCTCCGTTCCATCAGGCTCAAGGATGCAGACGTGCTGAATGTCATCTTCGACTTCTAGGTGGATCCCATGGTGGGACTGGTGTGCTGAAAATCTGCCGTGACCTTCCACTACAGTCCTGCCTTCCCGTCTTCCACTATTCTCGTCATGCGCAGTGGGAAACAACGCTGACTGAGGAACATGGGACTCCGAGGTTACGCGCCTAGCGTGGCCGTGGTGCAGATTTTGGGAATGATTACTCCAGTAGTCCCAATACGAATGTTCTAGTCTCGAGCCCCCAGCATCCCCGGTAGATTGAGTGGAGTGTTGTTGCTGCTGGGGGTGGTTGGCGTTGTCGTCGGACTCCTCGGAAGCGGAAGTATCGCTCAAGCCTCTATTCCTATCTCTTCGCTCAGACTGTTGAACGAAGAAATCCCAGTCTCTTGCAAAGGATGCTTCTTGCTCATTCCACCTTTCCAATCGAGCCCTTTGAATAAAATACCAATCAGAGGGATGGGGCCCAGGAGCTCCAACGGGCATGGAGGAGGGAGGGCGCTGAACATTCCTTGAGGCGACATTTCGACTGTCCGAGTGAGTCAGCGGAATATCAAGTGAAGGGAAGGTCACAGCCAGGCGATCCAAATGAGGAAACATCCCAAGGGAACGCAGTCGACTCTCTACGTGATGAAAATGAGTTCCATAGGAATCGATTATGGTGAGACGATCCATTAGGCTGTTTAGAAATTAAGTGATACTTGGAATGATTTGAATATTTTTCTAGCGATAATAATGCTACCTGCGATAAGCCATCTGTGTCTGACGGAGTCGTATCTCAAAGTCATCAATTAAAGACTCGATTTCTCCATTTCTTCTACCGCTTCTACGATTTCCCTCTGTATCTTCCCTTGCTCGCTCCATTATAGACACCCATGGGTTCCCTGAAGTCGGGTATTGAGTACTGGTACTGAAAGCTTCCGCTTCCATCATGGCAGCTCTGAATATTGATGGGGTGGAGTGGAGGTGACGCGGATGAAATCGTCCAGACTGAGCCGTCCTCATCTTCAAACTCTTCATTTACCCCAAAACTGAGAATATCAAACTCAAAATCTATGAAATTGTCGCTGACGGGTTCGGACATGAGTTTCTGGAGGGGATCAGGTCCTAGGCTTCGCATAATTTCCGAGTTGGCTCGTACCCCCCTGGCAGTTTCACGCTCCGCCCTCTGAGCCTCCGTGAACTCCTCCTCCACAAGGGATTCAATGTACTGAGCTAAAGTGGGAAGTATTTCTAGCTTTGTTATATCCGTGCGACATGATGGACAGCTCTTTCTCCCACGCTGCCGAATCCAGTTTGCAATGCAAAACGTACAAAAATGATGGCCGCAGTTAGCTGTCGCTGGCTGAAAAGAAGAGATACGAAAAAAAAAAATCATCTATAGAATTGGCGTTGAATTTTTTTCGTTCGGAATCACTTTTCACCAAAGTTCTGAGTCATTGTAAAAAAACCGAATCGAATGTATATTAACCAATAAAATTTTTTCTTATATATGAACAGAACTGGAATAAGATTTTTTTGGGAAATTCCAATATTGTCTTATTTTTTGGTTTCATTCGCTCGAAATAGAAGACATTGGTTCAGTATACCTGCATACTGCATAGTCGAATTTTCAACAAAGCCTTTCCTCTTACCTCAATCAATGGATCCATGCAGATTGCACAGATGTAATCATCAAGTTTGTCATGGTCAGTTTGGGTTGAGCCCACATTTGCCGTTTCCACTTGGGTCTGTGTGCCGTTTGCTGAGCTCATGCGCTGTACAGACCTGGAGCTATTAGGGACTCCGGTACGAGCGGAGCCAGAAGGTTCAACAGGAGTTGAGGACTCAGCGCTGACTTGTGCTGACATGCTAAATGTCTCCTAATTAATTAACGAACTAAACCAGCCTAAAAAATTAAACAATGGGTGCTGGGCCAGATTCATCTGGGAAATTCATTACCAAACAAATCAAGCCGGTATTTCGGTTTGGTAAGCTAGCCATGGATACGGAGGAAAAAAACTTAGAAAAAATCCGATTACGGAAATCAGCGGGTAGAGATTGCCCTTGAAAAACCACGATGATTGGTTTGTTGAATTCAAAGAATTTTATTAATTTTTTAAAAGCCTCTCAAATTCGAATTCACTCACATGTACTAAGTCTAAACATCGTTACTTCAGAAGTTGCAGGAGTCTTCATGGGACGAAGGATTTCCATTGTATTTTCATTGATTGAATCGCATCACTGGAGTATATCTTTCCAATCCGACATCCGATTGCACGATGATGGAGAAAGTCTACACAACCACCAGATTTTTATTTCGCAGGGTGGTGAAATTTTATTTGGGACTCATTGAGAAACGATTTGCCGAGTAGCAGATTTTAGCAGCTCCCCTCAGACCACCACGGAAGAGAAAGCTGGGAGAAAGCAAATAAGTGGACCACACTTTGTTTGTCCACCGTGGAGTGAAAGCACTTTTCTCTTTATTCCCTTTTGTCAGAAAACAAAGTTCCAAATAATCATAGAGAAGCTCTTCACAGAGTTTGTACCAATCCAAGGGTAAAGAAAACACAGCAGCATTTTAAAGAAAAATGAAATTGTGGCTTCATTTAATTAATTCTCTCAGTTAAACCAAATGAAGCTGGGCGAAAATTCGAAAGGTTCTGAGTGAGTTTTAATCTATTCTTTTAAAACAAAGCATAAAGCGTTGGCAGGTAAGAGCTCTCTTGCCCTCACAGTCGATCTGATAGATTTATTTTGCTCTTTTTGCAAGCAGTAAATAAACTAGGCATTACGTTTTTGCAATTAGAAGTTTACCGGCTGAGTTTATGTGCTTAAGAGTTAAGGGACGAGGGTCATGAGATGCTTTCTAGCCGAGCTGAGGCTTTTTTCAACTCAGCAGACCATCTAGACTCTAGAGGAGCATTTAATTTTTCCAGGGGCGTATGGCGCCTGTGGTGGGTACGGTTAGCAGGGAAAATTGCTATTTGATGCATAAAAGTTTAATCGCAGAGCATTTCTTTCAAAGTATACCATTATTTTGTACCATTGGAATTATCATAATCATCTACTGAGAGAAAAAATACGCCTCTTTCCCGTTTCCCAAACACATCCGCACACTAAACACCCACCTCCCATCTAAGCCCTCCCAACACATGCGCCATTCTAGGAAAATAATGCTCCGGAAGTTGTGCTGAGTTGAGCTAGCCAAAACTCGACTAGAGAATCGCTCATTACCCCTCTCCATTCCCTCTTTAGTTAATAAAACAAGATTTATACCAGCACAAGATTTAATTAGCTAATAGCTCCGAATTAGTTGGGCTCACTTGATGAATCTTTGCTGGATATGGTAAAAGACATCTTCCTAAGTTCCTTTTTTCTAATCTTCCTGTCCGATTTTGGCTTTGAACGGACCAGTTTTTCATTTTTTTTTTAAGAGAAGGCAAAAAGTTTGGCTAACGCTGGACTACATGTCTAAATTGCTTACAGGTGACAGGATTCTTGTGTCCAAAGCTTACGCTTTGGAAGAACTGAGAACCACGCTTCATACAGGCTAAGCTCGCTCAAGCGTGGAGGAAGCTGGTCATTATTTAGCTCGTGGTAATTGCAGTACATAGAGAGTGGTGCAACGGATTTGAAATAATAGTGCTGCGTTGGCACTGAAAATGAAAACAGATAAGGAAGCTAGGCTTATTTTATTCTGGATAGAATTATTTTATTCTGGATAGAATTATAGACTCAAATGCTTTATTTTATGATTTCTTATTCACCTTTTCTATTCAGCTTCCATGGGTCGTAGCGTAGGGAGTATGGGTCGTATGGGGTGCCCCATGGGTCGGCGTCTCACGGGTCGCCAGGGGGTATTTCATGGGTCGTAGGGGGTGTCTGTAGGTGTTTACGAAAGGTCAAATTTTTCAATTTTCATAGGAGTCCCACCTGTGAAAACTGAATTTTCACGTGTTAAATTCCATAAGGTTTCCTCCAAAATGGAAGTGGAAAATTAAGGGGGTCATATCTTTCGAAAAACTGAAAAGTGAGTCAAGTGAGCTCTAGGATCTTTTAGTTTCCCATCCCCTAGAGTATCTTCGAATTCCTGGTTTACACGTCTAAACGTTCCCTTGTGAGTAAAGTTTATAACTTTTCATGGAAAGTTGTATTGGGCCCATTTCGTAATGTTATTGTGCCGTAGTCCTTTGAAAAATTAAAAGCATTAATTTCGTACTTTTATTTTTTCTAATCCAGAATAACAAAATTAATTCTGAGCGATTCTGAAAGTTTTCTGCCCTTGAAGGATACATAGCTCTTACTGGAAACCTAAAATTCAATTTACAAAATGATTGTTTTGATGTCCATTGAGCCGTTAGTAGTGCGTTTGTCTCCCCCAGAATTTTGTGGGTGGTTAAATGGAATTGAATACGTTGGATATTCGGGTATATTTTACAGGGTCCTTATAGTTAAGTGAGGGTGTGAAATTTTTCTATGGGCGTTACAATCAGGAAAAACTACGATCACTTAACTATGGGGACTCTGTATACGATCATATGTTGAGAACCTTTGTCGGGCATTGGCCTAAGGGTCCGGTATCTTCGGAAGCTGACGAAAATATTTACCCCTCTTTTGTTCATTTCTTTTTCATTAAAATCCTTTCAATATTTTTACTCTTCGCTCAGCCGTTCAATAGCAGCGTTTTTCAGCATAGATTTTTTTTCTCTACAATAATCTTCTCACCGACTTTAGTCTTTTGTCTGTTGATCTTACACATTTGCAAATTATATAAATGAATAATTACAAGGAGGAAGACTACTTCATTCAATCAGCTAGGCTTCAACAACCCATAAAACAAGAGGCAAGTATAAAAGAAGAACCAAGTGATGACTATAATTTGGTACATCGGCTCCGGACAACGTCAACGCAAAATGCGGATAGAGTACAAGATGGACATGGGACTCAGAATTTTTCAGCCTGCGACAACGATTTTTTCCCGTCTTCTACTGTTTATGGTGTTGGCAGCGAACCTTCCAGAGCAAACCTCATCGGTCAAACTATTCATCCAGAAGGTCAACAACCTGGACAGAGGTAATTCTCTCAAACCAAAAGGGAACAATCCTATAGGATATTTCGGGGAACCTAGATACAGCTAAAAGTTAGGCATAATTGAACGGACGGCTCACCGGTTAGCCGAGAGCGTGTTGCCTAGCAGTAACGTTAATTGCTTCGGGGTCCCAAACAATTTTTTACGCTTTTCGAAAATGTGCATTTTCTTTTTTACCCTCAAGCTACTTGTAGTTAAGGGTTATGGGATCATAAATGACGGCCGGACAGGCGTCCGTCAACGTCCACACATGACCATATGTTGGAATGACCATATACGGGCATTGGGCATAATACTCGAAAAATAAACCGAGCAAACACGAGAGTATGTAATAGCGCGGGTGTAATTTTTATGGGTTTCTGACGTTTTTGGAAGCTTTTATGAAATTTGACGTTTTTGGAATTTTTTATGAATTTCTGACGTTTTTGGAAATTTTTATGATTTTCGGATGTACTAGGTGTATATGGGGGTGTACCGGGTGTATATGAGGGTGTACCGGGTGTATATGGGGGTGTACCGGTTGTATATGGGGGTGTACCGGTTGTATATGGGGGTGTACTGGGTGCATACGGGAGTGTACATATGCAGATATACACCATATGCACATGTTCACTATGTACGCTATTACCAAAATTGGAAAATCCGAAAAGCTTGACCCACCGCTATGAAACTTAATAGTGAACATCTAGGGACCCTAAAGAACTATTACCAAAAATCAAGTGAGTCCGCCCAACCCTTCCAGAGATAATCTCCGGATGGGACGGACTAACATGACATTCGCATGAATAGCTCGCGCTATTGAGGCTAACCGTGCAAACACAGTCTTTTTTCGACCTAACAAACTTATGGAGAGAATTTTCTTGGGGTTACTAAGATTATACGGTTTTTTATTCTCAGAAAATACTTTTGGTATTTAAATAATGTTCTAGAAATAGGAAGCTTTTGCCAAAGTTTTTAAGTCGTTGCATTTTGAAATAGCTAAACTTAAAAATCTGAAACATTTGCAGGGAATTCTGTTCGCCAGTTCGTATTTTTTCATGTAAAATTGTACTGGGCCCATTTCGTAATTTTATTGTGCCTTCGTCCTTTTTACTATAGGTTTTAGGGAACGTGGAAAATAAAAAAAAAGCTTTTAATTTGTCTTTTTTTTTTTTTTACAAACGTTGATCAAGTCTTGGAATTTGTTAAAATTTTCCGGATTCTAATTCAAAGTCGTGTTACTGCTGTTCAACTAATTTGGTTGTTGGGCCAATTAGTTAGCAATGAATAGGGCCAGTTTTCTTATGTTGATTTTGCTCCCTGGTGAACTCGTACTGTCTTTTTTCTAGAAACGGATGTCACGTAATATTGAGAGACATGAGGAGCATCAAATGGGCAGGGTGTTATGGAAATGGATGCGTGCGTAACTTAGGCCTAAAACCGAGGGGCTGCTCCCATCCAAATATATGTCGTACGTGCACTAATAGGTAAGTAATAAATCGCTATTAGTATTCTTAAAGTAAACAGAATTGACAGCAACTTAAGCTTAGCCTTACGCCCACTTTCCTTCAACAAAAATTGGTTTACCTTCTTGGTTTAGGATTTTCAATTTTTCCATCAATTCATTCCAGAGGTGCAGAGGTTTTTAGCTTTGGCTACGGAATTCTTACAAGTATCGCAACTGTAGGAATTGATTAGAGATCTTTCGGAAGCATATTTATGGCTGAGCCAAGGAAAATTAAAAGAAAAAACTTTAGGATGCTGTTCTTTCTAACGCGAGTTCAGTTTTCGTTAGGGCATGTGTCCCGTTGATTGTAGGGGGCGTCCCAAAGGCCAAAGAGTGTGTCCCACAGGTCTTAGTGCTTCCTAAGTATTAAAATTTAAAAAAAAATTTTTTTTTTAAAAACTCGTAATTTCGAAAAATTGAAAAAACATCTCCTGGTAAGAGAGTCAAACGCCGAAACAGCCGAAATCTTCTTAAATATCCCGCACTAAATTACGGCCGGCTAAGGCAGGCTCAGATTGGGAGTTAAAACTGTCAAGGAGGATACGCCGTAAAATACTAAACCCTGTCTAATTTTAATTAGAATCTAAAATGCTTTTTTTCTGAAGATCGGAAACGGCGGCTTTGTGAACTAGAATTAGGAAGGACTTTTTTAGGAACTTTGGATTTAGGAACCTTAGTCATTAGGAACATTGGAGTTTGGATCGGAGGGATACCTTATATCCGATTTCCGGTTGGACACGGCTGCATAAGTTTTTACTCCTGAAAAGAACCTGCGCCACCTCCATAATGAGAGCAGGGGAAACGAGGGGTCATATAAACCCAATTTAGAGGGTGGGAGGAAACGGCGGGGGTAGTGTTGGGAAGGGTTACTAGAAACTAGAATGCCGAATCCGAAGGAATTTTTTAACTTCTCTTTCTGTCCGGCAGTACTCTGAAACCTATAAACTTCCACGTCATCAAGGATAAAATGGGAAATACATGGCCGATGCTATGTTGGGGCTGCGGAGAAGATACTGGAATACAACCAGACCGTTGTACGCATCGTTATCTATGCGTGGAATGCTCAAAGTAAGGTTTCTCTTTCGCCTTGCATTAGTTCATCATCAAAATGCGTTTTTCTTAACTATTTAGCAGGACCATGTATACAACCAGACCGTTGTACGCATCGTTATCTATGCGTGGAATGCTCAAAGTAAGGTTTCTCTTTCGCCTTGCATTAGTTCATCATCAAAATGCGTTTTTCTTAACTATTTAGCCGGACCATGATGGAACAAGCGAACCCAAAAGTCCCTGCCGCGATTGGGAAGCCAGCCTATGGAGTGGATGGTATGGAGACAGTCCTTTTCGCCGCTCTCCTGGCTTCTAAGAGTAAACAGGCTTCCTCAAATTGATGGATTCTTGCGTGGATGGAATAACCCGAAATCTCGTCCAGAAACTTTTAATTAATTAATTAAAATTAATAATGATTTGATACCAAAATAGTTTTTGTTATTAAAAATTAAAAACCCTAGGCTAGAACCCGTTGAAAAGTAATATAAGCTGGGACTAATAAGATTCGTGGTTTCAATAAGTCGAAGGGGTGTACCCGAGTTGGCAATTATTATTTCGTTGCGCGATTTAGTCTTATAACAGAGGCACGATTTTCTACTGATTGGTAGTGAGACATTGAGAAAATACATAACACAGAATAAAATAACATATATACCCCAAGCTAAGCATTTTTTACTCTGCTGCAAGAAATTTTAGGAACACCCCCCGGATCCAGGTATCGTGAGTCGCCAATTTTGAAGGACTGCAGCAAATATTATGAAACTTGGCATGAAACTAGTACTACTTCTGTAGTTTAAGTCTGCCAAGTTTCATTTGTCTGCTGCAAGAATTAAAGGAGCAGCGTTGGTGAAAGTGAAAAATCGACTTTCTCCGGCTGGTGAAAATTGCAAGAAATTTTAGGAACACCTCAGCAAATCTAATATTATTTTTCTCCGTTTAACGAAACAAGATAGAAATAAGTTCTTGCTAGTTAGTAGGTGCTGCCTGCTGCCGTACACTGGATTAGCTTTGGAGCTAACCAGCTTTCAGAGCGATTTTGCTGACACTTTCCCCTCCAGGCTTGAAGCGTACAATTTTAAGCTCCCTTGGGTTATTTTATTGCTTTCCTTCGGCATACACCTCACGTACTAAGTACCCCTAAACGCTCCTAATTGAATTCAGGTCAGCTGAGTAAGGTGGGTGATCGTAGACGGGCATTTTCTTCCTACGGGGAAAGTCCATCGTAGACGTTCCTGAAGGAAATCGAGCCCCGTCTTGCATGAACTAACCTTTGCTACCAAAAAGCGGTTCGAAACATGGAATAAGAGCTTTGCAAAGAGTTTTCTGACAATATTGGGCCGTCCGGGTTGCTGTAGAGTGCTTCAGCGGAGATTACCCGGATAAATTTCTTGCAGCAGAGTACGATAAACTGTTATTCTCTTGCTTAGAAAATTACATGCCATTAATTTGCTAAGGTTAGAAAATTGTTAAGTCAGTTTTAGGAGAGAAAAGAACCTCCACACACTCACAAATGAAAGGTGCCCCATACAACTTCATTTGAAACCTTGCGGCCTTTTCCCCATAGAAACAGCATGCAAAAATCGTCAACGTTCGAAACATTTTTTGGAGGAACGGATGGTAGCAGGGACTTCGTTGATGCGTCAAGTTGAAAAAAATGCGATTGCCTAGAGTCTCACGGAATGATTTTCTTGATTTAAACTCTCTAGGCGTGGAATTTGCTAAACCAAAGCCAAACTAGATGCACTCCTTCTCTCACTAACGTGAAAGAAGGACTGCATCTAGTTTGGCTTTGGCTAAACCCTGTTTTGTTCTTTTCACTCATTGGCTAATTTTACGGAAATGGCAACAAAAAGAAAAAATATCATTCCGTGGGTCTGCTAAGGACTAACCTAGCTTTAATTAGACACCTTCCCCAAGGTTGTAAGTGTAGTGGATGCTACAAAAAATGTTCCGAAAGATGGACTAGTTTTATGATGAGATTTGGCACATTTAAGGGTGTCCGCCGAAAATCTCCAATCCAAAAACCTCCAAACCGAATATCTCCAATCCAAATAAAAATTGTTAAGTCAGTTTTAGGAGAGAAAAGAACCTCCACACACTCACAAATGAAAGGTGCCCCATACAACTTCATTTGAAA
Organism: Brachystomella parvula; assembly: GCA_019776545.1. Classification (NCBI taxonomy): domain Eukaryota; kingdom Metazoa; phylum Arthropoda; class Collembola; order Poduromorpha; family Brachystomellidae; genus Brachystomella; species Brachystomella parvula. The sequence continues at coordinate 21 of JABASM010001960.1, read as the reverse complement.
CCTTGCGGCCTTTTCCCCATA
>JABASM010001959.1:0-12376 GCA_019776545.1 Brachystomella parvula | reverse complement strand
AAGGTTTCGAATGCAGTGACCTCGGTAAGAAATGGAGTTGGATCAGCTTCGCCTTGATTTTTGAGTTGGCTTGATTATTTTAGCCGAGGTAAAGGCCCAGAGAGTCAGGATCTAGCCTAGTTAGTGATTTGACCTTTGACCTGACCCTACCCGTGCTCGCACGGGTACGTCAGGCTTTTTTTATTAAAATCCGTTTTTTTGGAAATAGGTTGATTTGTCAGATTAGAATTTACATTGAAGGATCCTGCTGACAAATCCTTACATCTTCGTAAAGTGAAACAGGGAATGAGAGGGGAGTTGGTAGATGGAAAATGAAAAGCATATGCTCATACTCCATGTTCCCCAATAATTAGAAATGAATTGAAGGGGATAGACGGTGGTCGTATGGTTCTCTATTATTTGCATCTCTAAAACTAAACAACGGAAACTGCTCCATGGTTTTCTGATTATTATTATTCAACGGAGCTTTAGACTGGAATTGATTAGTTCAATTTTAAATCCTTTTGTCCTTTCACCCCACTTTTTAAACCTCAAAATCCTTTTGAACAACTCAATAAAAAATAATATAGTAGAATTATACTTCCGATTCACTTCCGACTTCCGATTCAGTTCACAGCTCAATTTTTAGGTTTTCCAAAATAAAAATTTGCAGATAATTAAAATGCTGGAGTATCTAAATGGTTTCCAACTCTAGGTGAAAAAAATTCATTTTCTTTGGAAAAATCAAAATTTTTGCTTTCTTAATTCGGAGAAAATGCCGTTTGTAGGTTCCGGTGAAAGCTGAGTTTTGTCTATTCGAATTACCATTTGCCTTTAGTAGGATGAACTAAAGAAAAAGAAATTGTATCCAGAGGGTTGAGTTTAATTGATTAGTGGAGGGAATAGAATAAATTAGAATCCCATCAAAACCACCGCAGAAAATCCGGAGGATCTTTCTCTATCTCTCCCCTTTATATTCAACCCTTTTATTTTTATTGTTTCAATTTAAAAAAAGAAGTAAGGGGAAATAAAATGAACTGTCTCCACCAGATGAACCCATTGACAAACATCAAGGCAGCTTTTGAATCCTGATTTATAGAACCTCCAATCCCTACCACCCCTTACCTCATCCACGACCGCAAGCAGCACTTCATCTCCATCTTGATCTACTGATCCACTAATTTTATCATTCATCAAAACAACTTGCCCTTTTACAAATCAAGGAAAATAAGGAAGCCCTACTCGATATTCCTGGCAAAACAACCTGAAAATCGTCTAAAAATATCCCGTTACGTGAAGCGTCCAAAAAAAGTTTTGGTAAATAAAAATTCAGAAATAAATTTCCCCACATTCGCCCTAGATAATACTTTTGTTTTTATTTCCTCAATTTAAATTTAACACTGCGATGGAATGGTAGTTGACGCTGACGTAATTCTTAGCAAATTATAAAATTAGGATACTCCTAAATGTAAACAAGTTTCATCACATTACTAACAAAGTGGAATTTACAGACGACGTGAGCTGAATGATTAATTTTAAATTATCAATAAAACAATACTGAAAGCTAAAAACTACAGTATAGCCTTTCATTTAAATTAATATCTACAGCTTCTGCTACCAACTACAACTTTCTCTAAAAGCATCAGCTACTATTTCCCTTACTTTTTAAAAGTAAGGCTTCATTTTAATTCTGTACAAAATAAAAACTAATCAATCTAAACCTTCGTAAGCAAATATCGAGCTTTAATATTCATTTTAAATTTTCTAAGACTTCCAGAGTTTAGGTTTCGGATTTTGTAGCTCGTACACGGCAAGCTCTAAAATTTCCAGCCCCACGAATTAAAAAAACATGGTTGGAATCAACATGGGAAACCTTAAAGTACTACTACAGGAAGTTAAAACCTTAATCGCTACTCTTTGAGATCTAGCGGGAATCAGCCTCCAACAATTACCAAGTTTAAACTAACGGGTGATGAATATAAAAAGCTACAATAAATCGGGGTCTAAATCCTTCTTAATTTTTTCTCGAGTTTAAAGAACAGTAAATTCTACGCACAATTGTACGTTACGTGGGCAGTTTAGGGAGTTTCCAGGGTAAGTTTTCGATTGAAGCCGACGGTTTCCAAATCCGCTTCAGACTGGACGCCTTAATGTGTAAAATCCGGAGCAGAAATTCTTTCTGCCGTCGCAAATGGGCATTGTAAAATTTTTCTCTTTTGCAGAGGTCAGTTCTAAAGCTTTAAGCAAGGATAGTTTGGAGGGAGACTGCTTAGAAAAAATTACGCCCGAACGAGACAGAAGAATTTCTGCTCCGGCAGAGTTTACTCAAACTTGAAAAGCGAATTTTACGTGAATGCAGAAATCGCCGAATCAACCTAGTAGAATTTGCAGTTCGGCGATTTGGGATTCGGGGATATGGGTCTAAACCCAACTTTGAGACCTTCGGCTACAATTGAGTAGTCCCGCTGGACCCTAAACTGAATTTAAGCTCTACCAAACGTAAAATTCAGCGTAGAATACGATGAAATGCAATTTGTCAAATTCGCAAAAACAAAAAAACAATTAGTACTGTAAGGTATTTGAAAGGAGATTTACTGTTGTAGCTTTTTATATTGATCACCCGTTATAAGCCGTCGTGGTTGTAATCTCAATTCATGATAAGCCTATTGACTTTCACCCTCCTCTTCTCTCACCACTCACTCTTTAGCTAAAGTGTTTCACACAATGGAATATTGAAACACAATAGAGAGAAATCTCTTGAAAAAGAAATCTTTTGTTACAATATTTTTTTATTCGGAGTAGCTAGCCCTATCAGAGCCGGAGCACGAAGTAGGCGGAGTTCCGATTTCACGCTCCGCTGCTGAGTTGTTACCATTATTCCCGGGACCACCACCACCAAGATGAGTTGAGGCTGGTGGAGCCTGGGGTGGGGAGAGGCGAGGAGGATGGTGAGCCATGTGATGGTGTTGGGGGTGAAGATGGGTGAAGTTAAGGGCGGCTGATGACATGGCCGCTGCAGCCGAGGCAAGGGGTCCATTGGAATAAAATTCAGGACCCCCGTGGAGCCCTGGGAGACTGTAGGGAAGAAGTGAGGGGATGAAACGATTTCTCGGATGGGGTGAGCCGTGGCTTAGATCGAAGCGTGCTGCGGCAGCAGCAGCAGCTGCAGAGTATGGCCCAAATAATGAGAATGCTGATGCGGACATTGTCATTTCTGGGATGGCGGGTGGGGGTGGGCTCGTGTTGGCTCTACCTTTGAGTAAATTCTGCTGCTGATGATACTGAGAATGGATTGCCTGCTCAAAGAATTTCTGTGGGTCGAGTCCAGTCAAATCCACTGGGTCCCTTCTTTGCTGGCTAGGAACCCCGTTTCCTGCGTCTGACCCTAGCAGCAGTTCAATTGCCTTCAGAACATCCCCCTTCGTCTTTTGTAGGATTCCATCAATTTCAAATTTTCGTTTTGTTGGGAAAACGCGGAGGAGTGTTTCCACTGCAGGTGACTGAATTCTGGATCGCTTATTTCCTGGAGCAGCGTAAGACTTGAGCATACTCCTCCTCCCAATCATTTCTCTTCCCACCCTCAGCCCCTCTGCTGCCAGTGCTCGCAAGTATTCTTCCTTTGCAGCTACGCCCGCATTGTTATTTTCCTCACGCTCTTCGTCCTTGTCTCCATCACTTTCTCCGGAAACTTCATCCGGAATTTGTTGGGAAAGGTGATGGGGAGGGACGGATTTACGTGAAGTTGGAGCTTGCCGTGAATTACTGAATCTGAGTTTCCGGGGGTGGGTTTGGGGTGAGGGGGTGCGGGAGTAATCTCCATCTTCCTTCACATCGTAATTTACTTCATCTTCTGTTTGATCGGACTCAGAGTCTTGATGCTCACGTTTGATTCCTGGGAAAACGAAAAAGAGAGTTGGGTTTTTTTTTCCATTCGCAACGAAGTCTCAAAATTTTCTTAAAATGAGAAACCTTTTCATATTTTATACGCATTTTTGTTTAGTTTGTAATGGGTGATCAATAAAAAAAGCTACAACCGTAAATTGCCGTTGAAATGCCTCGAGCTCATGTTTTCTGCAAATTTCAAAGACACCATCGTATTCTACGCTAAATTTTACGTTAGATAGGGTCCCCCTTCAATTCATGGGAAACATCTTGCATTCCTGCTCGATTGAACCCAGAGGCCTCTATAACCGCTTTGGACGCTTTATTAGAAAAATCTGCCGGAGTAGAAATCAACCTAGCTGTCCAAATCGGGAATTGCAATTTTTTTTCAACTGTGTGTCTTAAATCTTAAATCATATATGTGAAAAAAACTTGAGAACACACCTCTGGACTAAAAAAATTTACAATTACAGATTGGGACTGAATGCTGAATTTCTGCTCCAGTAGATTTTTCTCATAAGGCGTCCAAAGTGGTTTTGGAGACCTCTGGGTTCAATCGAGCAGGAACGCAAGATGTTTCCCATATGAATTGAAGGGGGACCCTATCTAACGTAAAATTTAGCGTAGAATACGATGGTGTCTTTGAAATTTGCAGAAATAATAAACTTGACGCATTTAAACGGCAATTTACGGTTGTAGTTTTTTTTTATTGATCACCCGTTAGTGGGGAAATTCCCTAAAATTTGAAAATTTGTTCTTATTTCAAAGCATATAAGAAATTAATTAAAAAAAAGGTAAAACAAGTCCTTAAGGAAGAATAGATTACAATACAATTTTTTAAGCAAAAAACTGCTTTTTCCTCTGCTTTTTTCAGAAAGTCATTTCTTTTTCATTTTTCGAGAACTTAAAAGTCGGGGGCTGTATTTTAATTTTCTTTTTTCGCTTTTCAAGATGTTTTTTCTTCATTTTCGTAAGTAGGATAAAATTGGAATTTCCTGATTGGATTTATTTGAAATTTGAATCTGAATAGTTTAGAATACAAGAAAGAGAGAAGGAGAAAAAAGTACAAAGGAATTGAGTGGGGAGCGACATTACACTTTCAAGTTTTAATAAAAAATGGAGAAGGTGCCCTTTCTTTGAAATTGTCGTCTTTTGTATCGTTCAAACTTCTGAGATTCAAATTTCTTTTTCCTTCATCTTTTGGCTTGCTTACAGTGAGCCTGAGCCCTTAACTACAACAATTTATGAACAGAACCCCTGGATGTGATTCTCAGTGTTAAAGACTCCAAGAAAATCAGAATTAAAATACTGTAGGATGAGAATGGAGCGGGACAGGAGGTAAAGACTGAAATTATTATTTTGTATTGAGAGAAAGTGAAGAGAAAGAAAGAGGCGTGGTCGGATTTTGTGCCAAAATATGTCATGAACAAAAGGAGAGTTAGATTATTAGAAGAGGAAATAATGAAAATAAATGGTGATGGCTTCTAAATTACTTTATCAAACTTCCTCGGCATCCTTTTCCATCTGAAGTCTTCTCTAAGGAAATAGAATAGAAGTGAGAAATTAGAAAAATTCCTTGAGAGGAAAGTCCTTTCTCCCATTCCTTTGTGTAATAGAGTATGGAAATGTGTTATTTAGAATAGAAAATTAAATGCTTCTTCCTTTCTCTCCATTCAGAACTGACTCAAAGTAAAGACATCAACTTTAAACTAGGGAATTACAATGAAGAAGAAAACCTTCATTTCAAATAAATCATTTTCTTAATAATACCCTCCCTACCAGCTTACCAGCTTCAAATACAAAAACGAATTCCACTACAAATTTACACTTTGGCAATGGTTTATTTTTGATGCCAAAAAAAAAAATCATTCCGTTGGAACCCTATGACCGCATCTTAACTCCATCATTTTCTCAAAAAAAAGTTTTCGCGACTTTTTTTTGGAAACGTTGATTTAAAAATTAAAGGAGTAAAGATAAAAAGGGAAATCCTGGAAATTCCAATCTGCCATTTTTACGTTTCTTTAATTTTTTACACTTTTCGCATTATTTTTTTCTTTCACTATTTTCACATTTTGTTATTTTATGCAGTCGTGGATTTGGCGGTAGTCAAAGGTAGCCCGGCCGCTTGTTCTCGACTTAATGAATTTAATGGACTGAGTGTGACAAAGGAATCTGAGCTGATATCCCTACTTCCCCCACCCCCAATTTCCTAATCCCATTTTTCCCATTCTTCAATATATTTCCTACCATGTGCTCCTGGAAGAGATCCACAATATCAAATTGAGAAGCAGGAATTTGATACTGTCAGCATTCAAGCTAAGGGAAGTTCATATAGAAAGAGAGGCCTCCTCGAAATTCTAATAAAAAGGAATTATGGAAGAAATTCTTTGACAATGACAATTTTTTCCGACACCCCCTCCCACGCCGGGACAAGGAAAAATGATTTAATAAAATGTAATACTATTACAGAATCAATTGAGGAGTGTGGATTAGAAATACGAGGAGTTGAATTGAGAACACTTTAGTTAAACTCTTCAAATTTACTTTTCAATGAGCAGGGGTTAATTTTCTTTATTTTTTTTTATGATAAAAAAGAAATAACTAGAAACCTGTGTTTTTTGAAGAGAATTTTTATTTTCTATTTTTTCGTTATATGGGGCGGGGGATGAAGGGGTCAAAGCCTCATTTCTTGCGAACCCCTTTCCAGGTTACAGGAGTAGAATTTTCTCCGCCCATCCCATTGTATACTCCGTTTGTAAAATACAATTTAATAAAAGAGAATTTCCATTATGATTTTCATTAGAGTATTATTACATTCAAGAGTTGAATGATAAAAAGGGTTCAAGATATCCTGCCTCTACGTGTACAAAATATACAACCATTCAACTCGCTCACTCTGAACCAATCCAGTGCTTCCGCTAACAAAAAGATAGGAGTCGGCTCTAGTAACGTCTATTTTTATCAATAACTTCAAAGCAGCCCTTTACGAAATCCGCCAGAAAATATAAGAGTTAAGAAAAACGTGCAGGATTCCATGGATCTCGGTATTAGAGGCATGCAACTCGTGGCCGAATCCTCGACAACTTCGTCTTAGGAATTCTCTCCCTCTGAATTCTTGACGAAGCCTTTTTTAACAGTTACCGTGGAGCTGGGTGAAAAGGAGCAGGTGGTGCGAGGAGGAACACGAAGACAAGTAAAACTAGCAAACGTCTTTACTAAGCTAACCCCTAAACGTCCTCAGCGGTATCCTTCAAAATTTGCAAATGACCAAGTTGCAAATGAGACGTCGAGAGCTGCAAACTGCGCTAAGCCATAGTCACACTCTGATAAATGTTTCTTATCTTGAGCTAATTGAATCTTAGAAGTAAACTGTAGAGATAAGAAACACTTATCAGAGTGTGGCAATGGCTTAAGCGCAGTTTGCAACTTTTGACATCTCATTTTCAACTTTGTCGTTTTACGAATTTCGACCGGAATCTTTTTCAGCATCATATTCGAAGGGAAAGACGTTTTTTTGACTCATTCTTAAACCTGTAGTTTTTATTGCATTTTTTTAGACTGAAAAGACTTTTGCGCTTAAATAATTTTTTCTTTTGAAAATAAAAGGCTATTCAGGTTTTATACACAGTTTTAGAATTTTAGGATGCTGAGAGTAACTGATTTTAAGCGATGAAAACGTTTCCTAGTCTCAATTGCGTTTCGGTGTTTCTTTCCATTCCGCTCTACGGTATTTATTTGGTATTTTTTTTCATTTTTGATTCAATGATACAATTATATAGAATCTGAAGAGAAAACAGAAGCACTCATCAGACTTTCAGAATTCCAAACTCCAAAAAAATTTATTTACAATGGGTTGAGCAATTTTTGGAAAATTTAGCTCCTTGCCGTGTGAGGTACGATAAAGACACGATTGAGTGAGAATGCGGGACATTTGAAGTGTGATAAAATCCTTATGAACTTTCTCTAGATTACTTTTGTTTCTGAGGAGAAAGAAAGTGAAAGGCATCTCTATTATTCCCATCAAAAGAGGGCAAGAAAGGAATGAGATTCTCTGCCATCATGTTAAAGTATTATTGTACTTTTCATCCATTCTTAACAAAAAAACACGTCCTAGATGGAAGAAATGAAAGGGATTCTAAAAAACGAATTGAGAAATGATTGAGAAAAAGTAAGAACGTGTTGGTATGCTCAACCCTTCCATCATTATACCGCTTCCGCCAAGAATTCAGACTGATGCGAATCAAGTAATTCCTCCACTGTCATTCTTCATAACTTCTTAATACCCATTCGAACAGGAAAAATTTTAATGACAAGTTTTTTCAATAGTTTTGAAGGATTTTGAATTTTCCTATTTTTCCTTACACTACTTTCTCCATTTTAAAGTTCTTTAATTAAAACTCTCCAATTATAATTTTCCTTCTCATTAGACTAAAAAATTGAATGACTCCATTGGAGTGTTTTTCTAAAACTTGAATTTCTTTTTCCAATTTTCTGGATGTTTTGTTGTAAAGTGATTTCTTTTGAATAGCGTTCAGTATACTTCTGCCATTCGAACAGTTTTTCACGACTGAGTGGACTGCATAATGTGTTTTCAAGTAGCATATTATAATACACTCTTTTTATACAGGGGAATTTCTGGTGTCGAGTCTCGAGCCTCTGCTAAAGGTTAGACTCATGAAAAGAGTGGTTGAGTGAAAGAAGTTTTTTGATTGAAGGAGAGAGAAAGTCACTTGAGGGGAGGAAATTATTTTTTCTCACTCAAACCTTCCTACTTTTTTTTCTATTGTTATTTCTTAATGATATCTGTCTTCAAGGAAATGATACCAAGGGCCGTGTCTTTACCAGAACAACCCAAGTTAAACCAACTTATTCACTATACCAATTCATAGACATGAATTTTTGACAGCAGCAATTTACGTGAAGGAATACTTTTTTGGCCACAAAGCATTTCAAACGTTATTTTCTCTCCTTTTTTTATTTATCTGGAAAACGAAATTCTTTCTAAACAATTTTCTGAAGAGAAAAGTAAGCACTATTTACACCACAACTAAAAATATTAGGAACACTTATTGTTCAAGCTGAAATTCAGTAGGCCGCCATTTCTCGCCAACGTAAGCTAAAAATCCACAAATTGATGTGCATTTACTGGAAGCTACTAACAGGAAACGAGCCAAGTTTCAGAATTTTTGGGTTTTCGTTTTAAAAAATGGGTGTTTCTAATATTTGTTGGGGTGTATAATTTACTTTTATTTTTTTTTCGCACAAAAAAACCAATGCTAGAAATCGAAGACAAAACTTCGCATGAGGTGGGCGAAAATGCTTGCGGGAGGAAAGGGTTGTAAAAAAAAACCGTAAAAAAAATTCTATATCCACTTAAAAAGAAGAGTATAGCGACTTGGAGGTTAGATCTTCAAGATTCCTATTGATTTCTATTGTTGTCATTTCTTTTGCTACCAATTTTTCTCTGTATTATCGGTGTCTCTAAACCATTTCCACCTTGCTGCAACGTGAAAAACAAAAAAATGATTTGCTACAAAATGAAAAAATTTTCTCATAAATTTTTTTGTTCTGCCACGGACTCTAAATCATGAAATTCCGCTAATGAAAAGGCTTTCGACTTTCTTATGCTCATTTTTTTGTATCCTAATTCTAGTACTTTTTTTAATCACAACACTTTCCCTTGGGCTTACTTTCATTTTTTGTCAGAGAAAATGCATGGGCCTTGAAACCTGATTTTGTTTTTCAATTGAAATTCGAAATTCCAGGATTTTGCATGGATTTAAAAAGGAGTGAAAGGTGAGGTTGAATTGAAAATTTAATTAAAAGAATCCTTACTTGGACTAGGTGAGTCAGAGGGCGAATCTCCTTTGATTTCATTTGTATCTGGTGGGAATGGTGGTGGTGAGGAAGGGTTGAATTGATTTCCTGAGTGGTGAATGATCTGGTGGTGAATTGAATGAGGGGAGTATTGAAGTGGGGCATCGGATGAGATCAAGGATCGATTTCCAGCACTGCTCCGGAGACTATGATGATTCTGGACTCCGAACAGACTGGAGGAGGCTTTTCCCTCACTTGAGTTGCATTCAGTTGACCTTCCGTTTTGACCTACGCTGCCCCCACCCCCACTTCCATTGTACAGTAAACCAACCTCTCGGGCTTCGTTTTCCTCTTGTGCTTGCTGACGCCGAAGTGCTACCTAGAGTTTTAAAAATCCAGAAATTAAAATCACTCATTTTTTCCGAATTTTTTTTTTCAACCTGAAAAATCAAGAAATATCCATAAGGACTTGTGCTTACCTGTGCAGCCATGACGCGTTGCCTTTCAGCGATGAGTGTGCATTTGGCGCAGTCGCAGTCCCTCCACCGACAGTAGCGCTTGTGACCTTTGAGTGCCGACACGACCCCGTGGTTCCGACACCTTGCACATTTCGGTGTTCGCTGATAACGTTCCGCCGCCCGAAGAAAAAATGCTGGGGGTAAGTTACCTAGAACAGGGTGCTGGGAAATCAGGGACAAAGCATCTCGATTCCCACCAGCACCACCGCTGCTCCCGTTCCCAACGTCTAATACACCGTTGGGTAAACTCATTGTTTTTTTAATCAAAACTCTTTTTTAATAATTTAAAAACGGAGAAATCGGAAGTTAAATTCTTGAGGTGGTGGTTGATGTGATGATAAAATTAAACTAAAGGTTTCACCCCACGGAAAGATGATGGTGATCCCTGGGATGAGTCCCTCTGGGCTCCTTCCCTTAATATGGAAATAGTTTCTCTATCTTCATCATCTCTGTAACATTGGATCTCTCTCCTCCGTTGCGTCAGGATCAACTTGATCGAGGGTAAGTGTAGCTCAGATCAGATCATCCCGGGACTCTCCCCTCATTGGGCCCGAGCCTCAAAAAGGCGTCAGTTTTACCTCCTCTCTACAAGCCACCAACCAATCAGACACAGTCTCCTCATTCAAAAACAATTTCAGTAAAATGTTAAAAAGGAATCAAAAAATCATTCCAGTCATTTTCACTCGTCCCCGCCGGTAATAATTTAAGCTTGCACTTTTTCTGGTTTTTCCAAACTTATCCGAATTTCAATAAATTATGAACTTGAATTTTAATCCGAATTTTCTTGGGCACCGATTTCTTTTACATGAAAATAGACATTCTTGTAGTGGATAAAGGGTCAAATCTAAAATCTTACCGCTTTAATCGCAGCAGGCTTTAAAATCTTGAATTTCAATGCATTTCTAATAGGCTAACTTTTTTCAGGATCTTGATAGGCTTGCCATAATTTCATTTCTGTCCAAAATGTTCATGAGAGTAGTTTAAGTTATACTATTATTTTAGTTGTAATTTTTTGTTCTCGACTATATTTTGAAGTTTTGTAAAATTAAGAAGAAAAGAGGAGAATCTAAACAAAGAACTAATTTTCCCATTGTTAGTAAAACACAGTTGGAGATCTTTTGATTTGATCCAAAGGGTAGATGAGGTGAATAGAAATTTAAGCTTCATAAAATTTTATTATTGAATCAAAGGGAGGAAGGATATTAGTCTCAGTTAGAAGAAACAAAGGAAAATAATTAAGTTTTACACAAACGAAACTATTTGAACTGGGTTTGAAAAACAGATTTATTTATTTTTCTTTTAATTTTTTTCTCTTTTAAATAAGATAAAAATATTTCTGGATTTAATTGAAAAGATTTAGGAGCTCATTAGACCAGAATCACTCCAGTAGAGTTGTCAGTATTCTTTCCTTTGAATATTGGAAAGAGTGGCTGACAAGCCGTCAAGCTCATGCAAGCAGAGTGTAGGACCACGACCACCACTCGCTCCTCTGTACAAATCCAGATGAAAGCGATTAAAGAAGAATAAGAGGAGAAGTGGGAAGGAGGAGGACGAGATCCACTTCAAACTTCAATCCAAATATAAAATGTCGACGGGAAAAATGGATAATGATCTCGCAAATTAATTTCCTCAAATGTAGTCCGCATTCACTTTTTACTTTTTAACTTACTCAAAAATGAGGAGGAGAGGATGAAAGAAAAAGAAATTGAGCAGAAAAGTGAAATATTTTCCAACATTTTATTTTCTCACTTTTTCGAATCCGTTCGGAACGTTTTTAAAAATATTATTCGGTGCAGCATGAAACTCTTTTACTTTTAATTTCACAGGCATCCTGAATTTTAGCTTTTTAGAGCGAAGAAAATGGGATACCGTGGAGCGGAGTGAGAAGGGAGAGGTGGGGGAGGTGAGTTTTCCTTTTCATGAAGGTTTTCATGAGGAGGAGAATTTGAGGAGGAGGAGGAGGAGGAGGAGAAGAGAGGAACAAGGAAGATGCTAGAAAGCATTTTTAGGATGAGAAAACAAAAAACCCTATACCGTAAATTTCCAAATAGTAGCATGTTCCAAATAATTCCCGGGGTTCCTAATAGTACCCGGGGTTGAAGTTCAGAATCAGGAATAGTAGCCGGTCCCAAATAGTACCCGGGGTTCCTAATACTACCCGGGGTACGTTAAGCTAAGCC
>JABASM010001958.1:0-12389 GCA_019776545.1 Brachystomella parvula | reverse complement strand
AATAAAAATAATTAACCTTCAGAAATTGTCTTGGCGACGCAAGGTAAAGTAAACAAAAATCTTACTCCCATCTCTCAACATAGTACCTTGTTTTTTTAGAAATTGGTGGGGATTTTCTTGTCTAGTGGATAAGGCGGAAATCAGCATTTTTCATGTCTATGAGTTTTTGATACCGTGGAATACTGTAATAAGGGACACTTTCTCTGTTCTTTCGTGGAAAAAAGGTTTAAGGAAGCATTTTTTTTTATTTTCAAGCGCTATTTTGCAGTACTCGGATCCTTCTACAGAATAATCAGCTTCACCTAATTTTGGCCTCAAAGGAACAACACAAAAAAATTAAAAGTTACGGTGTCCCTTTTTACAACCCAGGTGTTGTAATAAGGGACGCTTTTAAGTTTTCTGTCTCGCTTTAACCTACTGCTGCACGTGAGCACTTCTGGCAAGCGTTACTGATGCTCCATATATCCAGCAACAGTACTGTATCGAAAAAAAATTTTTGGCGTGACTTAGCGTTTGCTTGGGTTTGCTTTAAAAATTAGTGACAGGCAAACTATTTCAGAGTTATTTATTAGTTAATTTTAGGTTTGTTATCCTGCAATAATTTCTAAAAAAAAAATTTATAACTGAAAAATGTTTATAACACCCCTGAGTAAACAAGATGAATGGAGGAGCTAAATAATGATGTTTAGGCAGTTGGCCGCTAGTTGAATAGTGTCCCTTATTACCCGACCTTTTTCGGATTTTAAGAAAATCGATTGCTGAAAATCAGGGTAACATTTTTTAATTACCGTTTGAACTGCAATAAGCTGACAACGTATAAGTCCAGACTTATGCTTACCCTTAGCGCAAAAAAATCAGCGGGAAGTCTAAAGTTTTCAACATTTCTGTTAAACTTGAAAAATTCGTGCTTTTCTTCAGAATTTTTTTTGCGCATCACAGGATTGATTTTTGCCGAATTTGAACCTAAGTGAATGATAGTTGTCTATCGCCCTCTCTTACAATCCATTACCCGCTTTGCCGATCGATCAACTGAATGATATAATGCTTAAAAACTTCAAGAATGTCTTACTGTCCCTTATTACGATACCTGACCGGTTCAGTCTAAAAGCGTTTAAATGTTTCTTCTTTTTTTTTCTTACCCCTCAGTTAGAGTACCGAGATCACAATCAAAGAAGATATGGGCAAAGTCTGTCTTGGGGTAGGGGAAAAAAAAATCAAAAGAACAGCCGAGTTGTGCGCGGATTTTTTGTATTTCTGAAGTTAAAAGAGAACGGAATCCCACCCCCGCTACATTTTGTCTCAACTTTTCATGTCGGCACTGACTTTCTCCGTATCTTCTTAGTTGGCGGGCTCCCAAGAAAAGAGTACGGTATCTTTGGTAACCATCCCCAAAATGCTAAAAATCAACAAAAATGCTACTCCCATCTCTCAAGCCGGTACCAAAAATAAAAAAGATTTTCCTGTCTAGGGGGTGAGCGCGAAAGGCCGTTTCCATGTCTATGCAAAAACTAACTGTTTTCTTTTTCAGTAGAGAAACAAAATTTCAAAACGTTGTTTACCGACGCCGCCCAAGGTTGGTGGGCTTAGCAACGGAAATAAAAGCCGTAAACAGGTTATGTCATAAGTCGATTGTTTGAAAAAAATGCCAAAAAATCAGAGATTTGAAAATCAGATCCAATTTTGTTTGCCTTTCTCGATTTGTTTGTAAAGAGTCAGAAAATTAAAAATTTTGTCTCAGAAAGTCTTTAGAATTGTAGTTTTTTCGGCGGTCCAGTGTTCTTCGAAAATTTACGGATATTATCAAGATTTAGACTTTTTTCCGGGTACCAAGGGATCCTGTACGAAAAGATGCCTGGGAAAATGCCCGAGGCCCAACTTTCACCAACACGGCCAGAATTTGTCCTCTTCACTTTCAGAACATGCATGGAAAAGTGAAATGTCTTCTATTGACCACGCGGATCTGGACAAGCAATAGTAAAACAAATGGCCCTGACGTGTAGATTCTATAAATATACAACGTTCTATTCAGTCCAGAACATGGCCGCTAGAGGTTATTAAACGATTTGTGTAATCTTAGGCCGTCATTAGTGGCTATGGAACAAAACTATCAAGCGTAGCATATTTTTTGGATCGGAGAACCAAGATCGACGTATTGCATTTCCAGATCCGTTAGGTCATGGGGCTGACCTTCGACCACCTCCTGAGGTCAAGCCAATTCGGAGGTGCAAGAATAAACTCCATAGATCGATTCTAGGCTCGTAAATGGGCTGAACCGCACGCTTTACTTTTAACATTGTAAGCGACAGCTTTCCTTTTAGCCAAAAAACTTGCCTTCTAAATTTCTATTATTCGCATGGAAACGGAGAAAAGCTTAAGAGCAAGAAAAAATGCAAAAAAAATGAAGAAAAAAAATATATATTACATAACCTGTTTACGGAGTTTGTTTTCCTCGTTCACCAACCTTGGACGCCGCCGTCGTCGGCTAATAATCTACGGCTAACAAGTCCGTATCGCAGCAACGCCAAATAAAAGCTAACAGCCGAAAGCAAAGCGAAAAGCAATTTTCTAATCACCCCTTTCCAGAGAAATAAAAAAACAAAAGAAAAGAAACAGAAACCTACTTCAACATACATTCAATAACATCAACAACGTCACTTCCATTTACTACTACTGAGAGTTGCAAAATTCTGCTAGTTGTTTATTTTTTAGACGAATAACAAGGCCTGTAAACTTGAAGACTTGCTGAGGCCTTTTGAATGGAGTATCCAGGAAATGAATTCTCCATTGCTTATTCAGTTCATTAGGAAGTTGGAACTAGTCCAGCCTCCGGAGTACAATTCAGTGCATCATGAAGTTAGAACAAAGAGTTTTTTTTGTCTTTTTAATTAATTACGGTGTAATCACGTTTGGAAATGAGAGTAAAGCTCCTTCTTATTCCTTCCTAGTTCAGAACATAGAAGAAGCATTGTACAATTTAGAAACAAAAGCAAATGTAAAGTTTTTTTAAATTCTGATATAATTTTTATTTTGTTTTTACTTTTTGATAAATCTTACGGCATTTTTTATTATTTAATTACAGGAGCTCAAAAATTTTGATTCACCTGCAGAGAGCTTTACCTACATAGCAGAAGTTGAAGTAAATATTTTAGAAAAAGTATTTAAGAGAAATGAAAAACTACTTGATAAAGATGACTACCTGGGCCATGTTTTAAAAAATTTTGAATCGTAAGTACGAACTGCTTTCATTTTTTTTATTTGCAAGAATGACACACATCATTATTGACTGACCTAGCTTTTTTTTTGAAGTTTTTCCGATCCGCTGAAAATACTTTGGAGAAAATTAAATGTAACGACTGGGATTTCAAGGAGATTCTTGTCAGAAGTTTTGAATAAACTTTCGGTAATAAATTCAGGAACTTTCATCAAATTATTTATTAATTTATTTTAATTCTCTTCCTGTTCCTCTCTTTCGAATGGGAAGAGTTTAGGTCTAGATTACAAATCGGAACTTTCAAAGGAAGTTGATCCAAGTTTTTCCCCGTACAATGAGAAATTCATTAAAAGTATTTCTGCTTACACTGCTTCTGCCCTCGGCAAGAAATTCACGCTCAACGATAATCTGAAAAGTCTGAGTTCGAAGGAAATTGAGAAAGTATGCCAGGAGCTAGGAGTAGAAGTTGCGGACGTGGAGATTTCTAAAGAAATTTCAGGAAGAGTCAAGCGATCTTTATCGGAGGTAAATAATAAGTCTTTTGAAACAATATATACTTGGAACTAGGATTCATCTCCAAGGTTTCTACATTTGGAAATAGCAGGAAAATAGTCCATGTATAAGGCGTAAGACAGTTGGGAAAAAGCCATTACTTTCCCATAGAATTCAATGGATTGAGAATATTGATTTCATCTCAGTCCCTTCAACTGTCACATACGCCATCAACAGTTGCTATGAACTCTATGCTGCTAAGAGTATTTTAATCTACTCACAGTTCTTGGTAGAAAACTCTGATTTACGTAAGTAATGATTATTCAATTTTTTTTTGTAATGCAGAATTTACACTAACGCAAAAAAGCTGAGAATATTGCGCAGATCTCAGCTTGCTAATTTCGCGAGAAAGCTGAGATCTGCGCAATATTCTCAGCTTTCTCGCGAAATTAGCAAGTTTTTTTTTGTGCGATTATTAAAATTTGGTTACTTTCGACGGTGGGATGTGGAGGGTCGTTGGTAAAATCGTGAATCAATGCCATTTAGAAATTTCGATTTAAACCTTATTTTCCGGAGCACCTCCAAATCGCAGCGGCAGAAGCAAGGCAAGTTCGAATTTAAGCTTCGAACTTTGTAAAATAGCAGTAGTGAAAGCGAAACATTAATAAAATTTCGCTTCCGTTTTTCCTATTTCACGCGTCTGCGGCAAATGCAGCTTTGCGCCTCGGAAGCTGCGAATTTCGCAGTGTGAAAACCTGCCATATTACAACTTTTTTCCAGGCTTCTACTTATACTTCTCCCATTTTTTGCTTTATTTCTTTTTTCCGTTTTGCTCTTTCTGCTTTTTTATATTTGCTTTTTTTATGCTTTCTTCTGTTTTTATTTTATTTTTCCAATTTCCCAGATTTAGAGCTGCAAGATTTGCAGCAGGAAGGAACAGACCTTGCACTTACCGCTACCTGGATAAATCAAAAGTTTCAGAACCGTACAGTGGTACATGAGAAACCAGGAAGTGAAAGCAATGAACAAGAAAATGAAAGACAGGAGATATGGATGTGTGACCCACCTAAACATGTGCTTGGAAAAAACGTGCTTCGATTCTCAGGCGTTTTCCAAGTAAACTGTTTAAATTGCAAATTGGATTTTGGTGCTTCTTGTTCAGGATGTTTTTTTTTCATTAGACCTGCTTTGAGCATGAATTTCAATTAAGCAAGCACGAATCCTGCAGTGGAAAATGTAAACATTACGGTGGAGCTACACGCGCTCATATAAGATCAAGATATCAGAAAATGCAGAATTCTCTAAAAAAGCATCAGGTTTGTTAATCCAATGAAAATTTTAGATTTTAAGGGTTCCATGAGCTTTTTTATGTTTCGATTCTAAAGTGTAAAAGAGTGGAAGACAGGGTTGAAGCATGTCCGTCACAGAAACGAGATGCGAGATACGACTGGTTTTCAATAGGAGAGAAAATTTATGGAAAAACGAACAAAGAAAATGGTGAACATTTGTATTGTAATTTTTTTATTTTGCAATTTTAAAAATTAATTTCTAAAAATGGAATTTTTTTGTTTGTTGTCATAAGGCACATGTTCAGAAAATGTTGAGATTTTTAAAGAATCTTGGAGACTTGAAAATGGAATTTTGAGTAAAATCCCACAGTTATGTGAAATTTGCCTCTGCCAGTGCGAGGCTCATCCTGGTCAAATTTCAGTTCCTTACTTCAGCCCTGCTCAAGTTCTTTCCAATGTAAAAGCAAACGAAGTCATCACCGGAGTTCGTTTTCAATCAAATCAAGGAGTTATTCACATTGCCGTAAAAAAAAAATACAAAATAAAAGTTTCTGAGAACAGATTTTTTTTTTCTAAAATTTTTAGGTCGAAACTGGGAAATTTCTTCTCTCAGGAAACGTAGACGAATCAACTTTAATTTGGACCACCGCAGCAGCGGAGTTACTAAAACCTGCGACCGCTCTCAAGCTAGGCACTGATTTTGATAAAATTAACTTAGACACGATTGACGGTGGTTGGCATGGAGACAAAATCGGAGTTTCTGAGCATGTCCTTACAGGATTACGATTTCGACATGAGAAAACCACACTGGCTCTAGAAGCACAGTTCACAGAACTGGACTTAAAAACAAAAAGCCTAAAACCTGGGTCGAGTATTTGGATAAATGGATTAGATGAACATAGAACCAGAGAAAAAACTTCATTTGAAAATGAAGATGACCCAATATCCTCCGAGGAAGCCTCCGGGATTAGAGCCACTGGGAATGTTGTGGAATTCACGTCAGGATCCCTAGAAAAAACAGCTGGGCAAATTGTCGTCCCTTATTTTGATGCCCAGGAGGTCGGCCCCAATATTAGGAAACCGATTCACAGATTTGGGATTTTTTTAAAAGGGACTCAAGCTTTCAGTGGTTTTATTTCATTTAAGATATCAGCAATCCGAGACTGAAAAAAAAATTCAGAGTTAATTTGAGTTAAAACCATTACGGTGAAAAATAAATTCGGGTTTGATTTATTTTTCCGTGGCATGAATGGAAAGGAAGTATGAGCTCGAGCCTCAATTTAGTAGTCGAAGGTCCCCGTGTCAGAGTCATAGTCACAAGCGTCGTGGCCGCTTTCAAAGTATTCATAGTACTCATTGAAATTTTCATCTTCCTCGTGCCGAGATTCCCCATGGTAATCATCCTCGCTGTCAGAGTCAAATGTTTTTTCAGGTGGGTTGTACCTCGTAGTGGCTGACACCTTCGGAAGACTCTCAAGAATCTGAGCCGCGGCTCTGAACGGGAATTCCTCCGCTGTTCCTGGGTTTGGGCCTGAAGTTGAGGTTCCCTTCTTAACGACCGCACTGTGAGAAAGAAGCAATTTTCCAGCTTTACAAAATTTTCAGATCTGCTATTTCGATTTCGATTCAAGCCCGAATTTTCGACTCTGATTGCCTCTCGTCCGCGCAACAAAATTATCCGTGGTGTATTTTTGGCCTTGGTTCTTTAAAGATTAGCCTTGGTCAGCCGTGCATTACATTTTTACAAAAGCAAGGAAAAAGTGTTCAAGCATAGAAATGATAAGAGGCTAATTTTGTTGAACGTACTGTAAATACTTGCCTTTTTGACTTTCTTGCAAAATTTAAAAAAAAAAAGCACCAGAGTCAGGGCAGGGTCAAAATTTCGAACGTTACCCTGCAGTTTCATCCCGCTCCGATGCAATGGCTTCTTTCTCCTGGTTTATTTGAAGCGGTGCAGCCGGCTTCTCTTCAGGAATCGATGGAATAACTTGACCTTCTGCCAAAACACCGCGGTCACTGTTCTCCATTTTCTTTCAAACTTTCTAAAAACCTGGGACTTGGATAGAAACTAATACGAACGGGACGACGTTTGCAATTCCTGTGCTGTGGTATTTAGCAGTATGGGCGTGGGAAAAGAACAGAGCTACTCACTTGTAAAATTAAAAATCAGAAATGAAATGAGAGCAATTTTTATCTAACCGTCGTAAGAAGAGACTCCTTATCATATGAGTAAACCCTTTTGTCTTTTCTATATTTATGACTCCTTTCGACCCCCACTCGAACTATGGATAATCCAATCAGATTTAATGAAATTACATATTTCGGATGTTAACTTAAAGCAGAGAATTTTCAGTCGTAAGTAATCGATAAAATTAAATAGTTACAGCAAAAAAGAAAATTTTATTTTATTTCTTGGTTATTATGTTTTCTTTTAAAAATACATACATACATTTTTGCGCTTTCTAATTTACCTCCTGAATTCAGTGTAATTATCCTCTTTTGCTTGTTTGCCTATAGCTGCTACAAAGAGTAGGCGATTGTCGTTAAACTTTTATTGCTGCTTTCTTGACACTTTCATAGCCTTCATAGCAGAGTTGCTGAGTTTTCGTAGTGACATCATCACATCATTTTCTCTTCATCAATAAATTTTGTTTATAATTAATTTTTGCTTGGGCCTGGATAATTTTATGAGCTCTGCAAATGTACCATGTGTCCCACCAAACAAGCAACGGAGCAGTATTGTGTGCAGAAAAACAGCAGCGAGCAAGAGAGGAAATAAATAAATAGCACGGAAAGAGAAATCAGTTGCGCACTTTCTGCTTCCCGCCACGTTTTGTCTCAAGTTTCTCACTTGCTCCGTTGCTTGTTACATGGGACACATGGTATAATGGTTTAGTATGTACTACATGTTCCCTTTTTTGACGAAGCCTTTTTCAGTAAAGGAATAGAGGTTGATATATGAATTTCTGTTTTTTTTTGTTTTTTTTTTTGCAGCAAGCTTAATTTATTTGGATTAATTTCTCTCAAGTTTTCGCAAAGTGAAAGTTGAGCTCTTATTATTTCTTCTCTAGATTTTTTACAAATGTAATTTGACGCTGTTTCTTCATAAATTCCTTGACGGACAATAATTCCTGATCCAAACTCGCTTCGCTGGATTCCTTTTGATCTCCTCCTACCAAGGGTGAAATCAGAACTTCATCATCCGGCATAATGAAATAGGCAAGGGACTGACGGCTCATCTCATTCTCAACTTCATGCTCAGTAATTTTGACGCGATGGATCTAAAGAAATTCAAATTATAAAATAATGTTTCTGAGTCAAGAATTTTGTATCATTTATTCCCTTACAGTTGCTTGATATCGTCCGCCTGACCAGTACTCGAATAATTTCCCAACATTCACAAGTATAGTTCCTGGAATGTACTCTGCTCTTATCCACTCTCCATTTTTATCCTGAATCTAGTAGAACAAAAAATGAGAATGAGATTTTCCAAATAAAACATAAGAGGTTTGCCTCTTCTGAACTTGACCTTTACTTCAAGTTTTACGGCAGCGCGCCAACTGGAGACATTAAAACAAGGTGAAAAAATGGGTTTCCAAAAGAGAGATTCTACTGTATCATACTTCACACTTTTTGGCTTGAGTCATGGCCGCTAGACAAAAAAGTGCTCTGGATAACACTTTGCGACCTCTAGCGGACATGTTTTAGGTAAGAAGGCTCAAGTATGGTATATTTTTAGAATCAGGAGACCAAGTTTTCTGGATTGACGTATCGCATGTCCGTGACTCTTTGTGACCCCCAAAGGTCACAAAAAGTCAGCGCCCCGCCTAGGCCCTGTACAAAAGTTGGAGTTACTGGTGAGTAAAAACTATCCAGTTCGGTTTCATTGAAATCCATCGGAGGTGCTCAGTCCCATAAGAGACTTTGCTTCTTCTTTCAAACGTTTCGTCCCGCCATCTCTGAGCGGAGATCAAGCAAGCATGTTAAGGATCCCAAGAAAGGAATTTGCTGAGCCGCTCAGCTAAAATTATTTGCGCACTCTACGAATCCGGACATCACTTCATCATGTACGCATCTCAAGTTTCCCTTTTAGTGGAAAGGCTTACCTCTAACCCTCCACATTGGTCCTGCCATAAAAGGGTGAGCAATCCAAAATCATAGTGCGTAGCGAACCGCTCCATCCCTGGCTTTAATTCAGGAATGTATGGGTAGAAAATTGTTTTGATACGAGTTAAATTGATAATTGTTGGATCCTGGAGTCCGGCACAGCGCTCATTGAAATATTCTTTGTTTTCAAGTTTGAGAGATGCTGCAAGTGCTTCGAGCAATCGATCTACGACTGGCTGAGCTTCTCGGGCGAACTTAAATAAGGAGGAGACGATCGGTTCTGCTGCTTCATCAATTTTTTCCAAAACGGACGAAGAAGGTCGGGGCGGGATGTTAAACTGTTCTCTGTATTTATTTCCAATACCCAACCTGGAACAAAAACTGCGGTGACTACATATCTGGCACACTGAAAATTCTGTAGTAAAATTACGTTTCATCTCTTCCATCGTATCCAAAAACTTTTGTCTTATCCTGGGCATTAATGCTCCTACTTTTAGTTTCCGTATCCAGGGCAAAGAATTTCATGCTCTCCGTAAATACACTTCCGAGCTAAAAATAACAAATTTCAGACTCTTTAAATCTTTAAATATTATTTTTGGTTCCAATTGAAAGAATTTTGAGTAAAGTCGTACAGTTTCTTCAGATATTCCATGGCCCTTTAAATAAACAAAGCCAATTCCAGAGAGGGCTTCGTCAATTTCTTTGAAAATCCGACTTTCTCCTTCCCTTGACTTCCCATCGCCGCTGTCAAGTCCGAGGTCAACAACGGCTATTGAGCTCATTTTTCTTAAACAAAAGCAAAATAACTTGGAAAAGAAATACACGCTGCCGCTGCGAGACTGTGTTTCAAAAATTCAAATAGAAGAAAACTCTCGGGAAGAGTCAGAATAGAGATGGCAGTAGATCTAAAATGGAACGCTCCGTTCCTCCTGCTGTCCTTCCTATTTATACAAAGATTATATCCTTGAACTACGTCTACTTCCCTGCCAAGGCTTCTTCATAAAATCAAGTTTATGCTCTTCTTTTTATCCCACCTGCCTGTCTGTAGCCTTGGTTACTCCTTATGTAACTTCTGCTTATATCCTACCCCCAAGACCTGAATGAGCAACAAATGAAAGGTTATCAACTATAGGTATTTTTGCCGTTACAGAGATGCCGATTCCTTATGGAATTTAAGATAAGAGGGAAAGAACTTCCTCATAAATAGAAAAATTAAACCGCGCAACACGGGTGTACGAAATAGCGCGAGCGTAATTCATTCTATCTAACACATAAGCTCATATGCACATACCGGGGTGTACCGGTACAGGTTGGATGTACCGGGTGTCAATGGGGGTGCACTGGGTGTATATGGATGTGTTGGGTGTATATGGACATATGCGCCATATGAACATAAAATGCCCCAAAATCGAAAAGGAAAACGTCACCGATCGCTGTGAAACTTTGGATTTCACAACTAGGGACCTTAAAGTACTCTCATACAAAATATCAAGTCAATCTCATCATCCGGTGTTGAGATATATACGTGAGTACGCCCGGACACTACACAGACTAACATTGCATTCGCATGAATAGCTCGCCTTATGATTTAGGGTCTGATGCCTGAACACAAAATTACAAAAAAAAGATAAGCTAAAATGAGCGTTTCTTCTAATAATTATCGGCTTTCGACAACATAGGGTTTCCAGTGGTGCAGCGGGTTGCAAAAAGTTGACCAGAGAAAATTTTGTTGTTACTAATAAGTTTTTTTCTTTGGCCTGGATAATTTTATAAGCTCTGCAAACGATTGTCCATTCCCGATCCGCTGCATAATCTTTTAGCAGTAAGATGGAAGAAGTACTTATTAATTTTTTGGATTGTTTTTTTTAGACCAACCTTGATTTTTCTGCACTAATTTCTCTCGAGTTTCCACTCTCGAGGATTAGAGGTAAAAATTAAGCTCTTTTATTATTTATTTTCTAGATATTTTCCATATGTCATTTGAAGCTGTTTCCTCATATACTCCCTGACGGGGATAAATTCCTGATCCGAACTCGCTTCCCTGGATTCCTTTTGATCTCCTCCTACCAAGGGTGAAATCAGAACTTCATCATCCGGGATAATGAAATAGGCAAGGGATTGGCGGTTCATCTTTTTCTCAATTTCGTACTCAGTAATATTGACGCGATGGATCTAAAGAAATTCAAATTATAAAAATAATGTTTCCGAGTCAAGAATTTTGTATCACTCATCCACTTACGGTAGCTGGGTAGCGTCCGCTTGACCAGTACTCCAATAAATTCCCGGTATTCACAAGTATAGTTCCTGGAATGTACTCTGCTCTCATCCAGTCCCCATTTTTATCCTGGATCTATATAGAAGGAAAAAAAAATTGAAAGTAGGAATTTCTGAAGGAATCATGGTAAGGAATGACTTGGAAGAAAACTAAAGAGGGAACGGCCAGGAGTGGCAAGCCAGTTTTTACTGGAGTTTCTCTTCATTCCACTTAGGACACCATCCGCAGAATAATTTTTCGACAAAATAGCGGTGGTGGGAATGCTTTTGCACGACAGTTTCTGTTTTGTGCACGGATGGGAAATGTGGATAGAAGAGCAGAAACGTCTGTATTTGTTTGGAAGAGAACAATCAGTATATCCTCTGAGAGAAAAGGCGCTTCTTTCCTCTTTATTCTCAGCTGGCATGCACTTTATGTACGAAATAGTTACCCCTCTTCAGCGCTCCCACCAATGGCCCCATTGGATTCTCTATAAATGTTGCTCGGTTCCCTAAGTTGAATATAACGACACTCGGCCAAAAAAATGCACCCCTGATTGTTCCCTCTTAACTGTCCCTCTTAGCTGCGATCAAGAGAAGAACGCTTTGTAACGAAGAACTGGGCGAAGAATTTAAAACTGCTACAAGTTATTTTAGGTTTGCTGGGAATTGTTAACATAACCGGGGTCTGGGATTTACATCGTAAATAAACCGTGCAAACACGGGAGTATGTAATAGCGCGAGTGTACAGAAACTTTTTATGTATTTCTGACGTTTTTTGTAATTTTTATGTATTTCTGACGTTCTTCGTAATTTTGAGGTATTTCTGACGTTTTTTGTAATTCTTATGTATTTCTGACGTTTTTTGTAATTCTTATGTATTTCTGACGTTTTTCGTAATTTTTATGTATTTCTGACGTTTTCTGAAATTTTTATGTATTTTGGGTGTACCGGGTGTATATGGCACAAGCACATATGCACATATGCCCATACATGCACCATAAGCCCATATAAACATATGGGCCAAAAATCGAAAA
>JABASM010001957.1:0-12402 GCA_019776545.1 Brachystomella parvula | reverse complement strand
TGTGTCCTCTAGAAGCAGGGAAAATAAATTTCTCAATTAAAAATTAAAAAAGTAATTTTGGAAAAAATAAATGCATTCAGAATCTCCTGAAAAAAATTATTCCAAGTGTATTAATTTTAATTTGTTGATTAATTCAAAGTTGCATACTAACTAGGTTTGAACTAAATTGGTCATTCCTAGTAAAAGGAACACCTAGCCGATTTAAAAAAGTGTGAAGGAACAGTTTCAGAGAGAAAGTCAGAATCCTCAATCACTCACCTGTCAAAAAAATTTCAGGTGAGGGATGAGGGATGTTTTTGTCTTAAAAATAACTACCCCCGATCTACCCTCCCAGAAGACGCGTTTTTGGCCTGCCATCTTTTGTATTAAAATTAAAAATCCTACTTCTTGGAGTACAAATCAGCTGTGTGCTGCGCTTAGGATGCCATTTTGTCTAATCATCACCTAGTAATTTGACACTTTAACAAAATTTCATGTATCGGAAGAAATTAAACATGATGACATGATTTTCTGGCTCGATTAACTGCTTTATTTTAGAAAAAAATGGCTTGCTTTGAGAAATTCATGAAAAAGATGCGCAGAACGGATTTCCTTGCACAGTTTTCAAATTCTAGTTCAGGGGGTGCGAGCCCGGCTTTTTTTGCATTGAATTCCCTGCAACAATACAATCGGTTGCCTGATTCACGCAAATGTCAGCAGATTATGAGAGGAACTCTGTGTTGGAATTTAGTGAGACGATATCAAATTATCAGATTCAATTCTAACGGTCAGTCCACATTGTTGAGAGCAGTTACTCATTGGGTTCATACAGGCAGGCTGTCAAACTCGCCAACACAGGACGTCGTAAGAATGGACTCGCCAGTACAGGAAGCGGCTGCAGCAGCTGAGAATCTTAAAATTGGAGGTGAGAAGGGCGAAGGTGAAAAGTCAGATGTTAAATCTGGTGGTGGAAAGCTTGTTCTCAAAGTTCCAAAGGTAATTATTAGCTTAGTTCTGAATGATGTACTGGTCCTATTTAATTTGTTAATTGTCGCTGCAGGGTACTCGTGATTATGCCCCGGACCAGATGGCAGTGAGAGAGTTGGTCTTGTCCAAGATCATTGAAGTTTTTAAGAGGCATGGTGCTCAGGCAATTGACACCCCAGTATTTGAACTCAAAGAAGTTCTGACTGGGAAATATGGAGAAGATTCTAAACTTATCTACGATTTGAAAGACCAAGGTGGAGAATTACTCAGTCTTCGCTACGACCTAACCGTTCCATTCGCACGATATGTCGCCATGAACAAGGTCAGCAATATCAAGAGGTATCACATTGCTAAAGTCTACCGGAGAGACAATCCAGCGATGACAAGAGGTCGATTCCGTGAATTCTACCAGTGTGTAAGTACTGGAAGCTGGAAAGTATAATCCGGTATGAAGTTTACGTTTTTCTCTTGCAGGATTTAGACATTGCTGGTGCTTATGACCCTATGCTTCCCGATGCGGAGTGTGTAAAAGTGATGACGGAAATTCTAGACTCGATGGACATTGGTTCCTTTCAAGTCCGAATTAATCATCGAAAACTTTTGGATGGAATTTTTGAAATCTGTGGAGTTCCGGAAGAGAAATTAAGAACGATTTCTTCTGCTGTGGACAAGCTGGACAAGAGTCCTTGGGAAGAAGTTCGAAAGGAAATGATAGAAGAAAAAGGCCTTGCACCCGAAGTAGCTGATGCAATTCACAGCTATATAAACATAAAAGGAAGTCCAGATGCAGTTATTCAAGCTCTCAGATCCAACCAAAAAGTTATGTCCAATGAGAACACGAAGTTCGGAATGGAGTCTATAGAGTTACTACTTAAATATTGTGCACTCTCTGGGATCAAGGCCTCAATAATTAGCTTTGACCTTAGCCTGGCACGGGGCCTGGATTATTATACTGGAGTTATCTATGAAGCTATTTTAATTAGTAAGTATTGCCCGTTTCTTCAAGCTCTCCCATCCAAGAACATGGTTGCATTTATTTTTTATTTGATTTCCCACAGATACAGGCAAGAAGGATGTAGGCGTTGGAAGCGTAGCCGGCGGTGGACGTTATGACACCCTCGTTGGCATGTTCGACCCCAAAGGTCGGAGTATTCCCTGTGTTGGTCTTTCAATTGGCGTGGAGCGAATCATCAGTATAGTGGAAGCACAGAAGAAAAAGGGTACTAAGATGCGTACAATTGATACCCAAGTTTACGTAGCCTCAGTAGCTAAGAACATGGCAGAAGGAAGACTTAGCATACTCGCTGATCTCTGGGCAGCTGGAATCAAGGCCGAACACTCCTACAAGAATAGTCCTAAGCTGCTACAACAGTTGCAATATGCGGAAGATAACCAGGTTCCTCTCGTCATCATTATCGGTGAGGATGAGATTAAGGCTGGAGTGGTGAAGGTGCGGAACACTGTGAGTCGAGCGGAAGTGACCGTGCAGAGGAGTGAGCTAGTTTCCAAATTACAGCAGGCACTAGACTCCCCAGAAACGTTTTTCAGCTGAGGACTAGGAACTACTAGATTTATTTACTTCTTATTGGATGGGTCATCGTTAGAAGACGTAAATTCATTAAAGAATACTATATTGCAAGTTACCAAACATTATAATGAGATTACAGGACCACTTCTCCAATGCCAGGAGAAATATATATGCTTTTCTGGTAGTCCAATTTGGAGAATAATTGTCAGCAATTTCTATCTGGTGGGATGAAGGGAATTTTTTAAATTCTACTATGTTTGTATCAATTTCGGTACGGAAATCAAATCAAATTTTCTTCAGCAAGAGTTCCGGTTAGGGTTAGTAGTTTTTAGGACTCCTATACGAAAAAGGTTGGCTTTATGAATAACGGTACACTCATGACATTATTTTGTTTTTCCGAAAATTCCGTTGGATGTGTGAAAAAGTTAAGAAACTGATCACATCATCCTGCTTTCATTGAATTTCTTGAAATTATTCTGCAATTTGTTGGTGCCTAAATAATAATAATTTATAACCTCAGCGACCCTGAGAGATGAAAATAGGACTTTACAAAAATAAAACTGGACTTTTTGTGGTCTGATTACCATTGGCTTTGGCATTCAATTTGTTGAATGAAAATTTTTTAACCATAACCCATAAAGTTTCCGAAGCAGGACGCTGCTAAATGCTGCAGCATTTAGCAGCGTACCTGCTTATGGCTATAGAAAAGAGGGTTGGAATTCATTTCTGACTCCGGAATATTGTACAACATTCTATTCAATTCCGCAATGGTGGAATGCTGCGGAAGTTAAACAGCTTCTGGAAATTTCAAATCAAGTCCTAATAATTTACGACTCGGTGTTTTTTTTTGCAGAGCTGCAAAAATTCTTATTCCCTAACAGAGGGACAGGGGCATTGGAAACCAGGCAAAGCCGTCTACCCATTTTAATTGTTTCGCATCTTTCAGGCTGGATGAATTTCCAAGAGCGTTCCGCATTGCTTCCTGCTGAGACAGAACGAAGTGACGGATGAATTGGTATACTTGAGGGTTAAATGACCTCCCATCGATTTATTCGTGTTAGAGTTCCCCATGGGTAGGAGCAGCGTTTTGGACCCTAAGTGGTACCCTTATCATTCCAAGTCCGACCTGATTAGATAAGGTTTTATTAAAACAAAAGCGATGATGAACTCATATGCGTCATGCGTGTGACAGGACAGCATTAGCATTCCCTACTTTGTAACTTGGCTTTTCGTGGTGTGGACAAGTTCGAGGGAAAAAAGGCGAAAACCGCAGCAGGCAGTTTTGCTACAAGAAAAATAGAGAACCAACCGCAACGTCATAATTGATTTAACATCACGAAATTAGTCATTTGAGGAAATTATTCAAAATAGTTGACGGGCAGACACGAGACGTACCCAGTCAGGCACGTCTGGCCTTAGGACTAATCAAAGGAAGCTTATTTCTATTCATTCACTCAGGATTTATCATCATCACCAGCACCACTCACTCATCAGCTGCGGAAATCTTCCTTACTTCCATTCCTCAGTGGAATTAATGATTAATTCACTCTGGGACTCGGGCGAAATTTCCCCTTGTGTCATCTTAAGCCTTCTTCGTTCTTATCATCTTACTTATCACCCGTTCACGGACACGGCTAATGGATTGAGGTTGAGGTTAGTTAATTTTACAATGTAATAACTTAACTGGATTGCTTTATCCTTTCCTTCCATAGGTCTACCGTCGACAAGATTAGTTGTGCATTTATTGATTGTGGCTGGTTAAGAGGGAGGAACTCACGGTATCAGCTAAACAATGGTTCAAGTATTTTTCAACTCTACATCCGTTTCCCATTATCACTTAGTTTCCATTCCAGCCAGTTTTATTGTCAGCACATTTCCTTATTCTAAGAATTGAATAAGGAAATACTTAGTCAATAAGTTTTATTATTGATTATATTCAGCGTTCGGAAAGGCAGAGGAAGTGAGATTGACCACTAAAAGCTTATTATTTACTAGGTAGAGGTGGATTAGCGGTGTATTGAGGTTCTAGGGAAGTAAAGGGCTGCAGCTGTCTAACCTGTTTCTCTTAATTTTAGGTGGGATCTGTAATCCAGGCTGGACCTATCTACCCATCGCTTCGCTGTCATACCGGGCTGAAGCTCATTGAATCATGTAATCAACGGGAAGCTTTGAATCAATTGCAATCCACGCTCCTGCTGTGGCAACCCTGAACTGAACAGGAATACATCAAACTTGGAAACAATTGGAAGGTAAGAATCCAAACAACGTGCTGCTGCTGGTATAGAAGATGCATGTGTTATAATTTCTTTTGGATGATCTGGGCCTCACAGTGTCGTTGTCCTTTTTGGAGTTAGTATGACAGTGGGACAGCACATGTCTTCCTGTGATGTACAGCCGTCCTCATCGACATCTCACCCAAAACATGAAAATGGACATCTGCGGAAAACTGTCAGTAAATCAGCGTTGAACAATAATGAGTTAGCTAGGACTGCCAATCATGGGAAGGAGTCCAACACTCCGAGTAAAAAGAAATTCACGGTATACCTCAATGGAGCCGTGCGAATGGGCATCAATGTGACTATAGAGTTCGACCAACTGTACGATTGGAATGATTTCATGATGGAGCTTGACTCAGGAATCACTTACAGTTCTCCAACTAACGAAGTATACAGCACATCCGGAGATTTGCTTCAATCCATTGAAGAAGTAATGCAGCATGATATACTTGTGGTGGGTCCAGGCTCCGGCCAGCGCTTCATTCCTTTACAGTATGA
This sequence comes from Brachystomella parvula, assembly GCA_019776545.1. NCBI lineage: Eukaryota > Metazoa > Arthropoda > Collembola > Poduromorpha > Brachystomellidae > Brachystomella > Brachystomella parvula. The sequence goes on along the minus strand of JABASM010001957.1, from coordinate 7,134 downwards.
GAAAATCCCAGCAGTCAATGCCCCTCCCTTCGGCTCGGACGGATTCATGTCAAAGAGTGTTAAACTCCGCGGAACTCCAGCAAGTCCTCGAAAATCAATTCGTATTGGACTAGCTAAATCAGTGTGTGGGATAGATGAGACTGACTCGGACCCATTCCTTCAAACTCCTCCGCATAATGCCTCCAGTCCCAATGAGCTGCTCAAAACCATGTCTGAGGAACAGGTCTGCTTTCGTGACACATTTCCACAGACAAGAAACCAATGTCAGTTGCCGAATTCAGTAGCCCGCCAGACACGTCAGAAGCCTCGCCCAGTGTCTTGCTATGGAAATCCTCAGGCAATGTACTCCAGTGAAGTGGGTTCTCCTATGAAACGAAACAAGGCTGGAAGCTCAAAAATTCCGAAACGAATAATTCCTCCAATATCGCCAGAAGCGCGAAATACGTCAATTTCAATTACTAACATTAGCACCAGCAGCATCGTTCAATCAGTTTCTAGTCCTGGAAGAGCCTTCACCCAGTCCTCCTCCTCAAAACCCTCTGGTGATTCCAAAACGGAGAAAAGTCTAATGAAACCAAAAGATAAAACGCCAAGGAAGGGTAAGGCTAAATTTTTGCTTTTGAAGGTACCCTTTGCAATTTTTTTTCTTTCGGATTTCCAGATGTGAGCGCAAAAAAGGATTTCATTCTTCCTCGAATCGTTAGCATAATTCGCACTGGGACTAAACCGAGGAAGGTCATTCGGTATCTTCTCAATCAAAAAACAGCAAGGAGTTTTGAGCAAGTTTTAAGTGACATGACGGAGAGACTTGAGGCACCATGGGGGGCAATTAGAAAAGTTTTTACTCTCTCTGGTCTTCCAGTGGAAGTATTAGAAGACTTTTTTCGAGACGAGAAGATTTTTCTGGCCTGCCCAAATGACCGTCACGTTCCAGATGATTTTATGCTTGACCCTGATGGTAGGCTTAGCAAAGTTTTGAAACGGAAGTATACAAATATTTTTAATCGTTTTCGATTGGTTGCTCTTGCAGAAGTGAAGGCAATTCCGAATTGCCTGAAGCTTCATCCGAATGCCGTGAAAATGAAATCAGGGGATGTTCAAAGAACTCCTCAAAAAAGAGTTAAATCCACACCTCGAGTGACCCAGCAAAGGACTCTGCCAGGCTCATATCCCACTCATCCAAAGTATCTCGCTGTGTCTCAGCTGCCTAGTTTCATTCTGGACAAGTACCAAGTGGGAGAGATAATTGGAGATGGGAATTTCGCTGTGGTATGTACATTCTGAATTCTGATATCCTTTATTCTTTACAATATTTGTCATCACTTTAGGTAAGGAATTGCGTTCATCGGATCAGCGGGGAGCAATATGCATTGAAAGTTATTGACAAAACCAAATCTGGGCTCGATGCACCAGCGGATTATGAAGTCAGCATTCTCAAGAGTGTTAAGCACCCTAACATAATTCACGTTTACGAGGATTTTGATTTTAAAGATGAGCTCTTCGTCGTTATGGAGCATGTCCCTGTAAGTAGCATTTTTTTGCTCAATTTCATAGCACTATGAAATTGAACAAAAAAATGCAACGACACTTGTCGTGAAGACTGGGTTAAAGAACGTACGATATGATTTTCTTAGGGAGGTGATTTGTTTGACACGATAGCTCAGTGTGCCAAATTCAGCGAGGAGGAGAGCGCTTGTTTTACTCGAGACATTGTTTCAGCCCTTTCATTTCTCCATTCTCGTTCAATTGTGCATCGTGACATTAAGCCCGAGAACTTATTGGTAAAATATTCAGTCTTATCTCTTCTCTTCATATTATACTTTCGATGAATAATTCAATGGACAATATTTATTCTCGGCTATAGGTGTATTTTGAAGGTGATAAGCAGCGAAGGATAAAGGTAGGAGATTTTGGGCTTGCTCACTACATAGAGGATGATGTTCCATTGTACACTGTTTGCGGAACGCCAACTTACGTAGCTCCAGAGATCTTGGCAGAGAGTGGATACGGATTCAAGGTGGACGTCTGGGCAATGGGTAGGAAATAATGTTCCAAACGGGTGTCGGATTGAAAATAGTGCAGCCGTAAATCGGGGCCTACATATTTTATATTAATTTTTTCGGTTTTGCTACGACGTATTCCACGCTAAATTTTACACTATAGGTAGGGTTCACAATCAATTCAGTTTGGGAAGCGTCCGTCCAGCGTAACTTGTTCGATTTAAATCGATGGTCTCCAAATACGCTTTGGGCGCCGAGTGAAATCTGCCGGAGTAGAAATCCATCCATCCTGCTTTGATTGCAATTTTTTTAAGTTCTGTGGTATTCCTCCAAGTTTTGCTTAGGGCGCGAGCATCGACCTCCAGAGGTGTGAAAAAAATCACGATTCTTGATTGGGAAAGCAGGATGGGTTTCTACTCCGGCAGATTAATCGGTGTCCAACGCGGATTTGGAGACCCTGCAGTTCTGGACGTTTCCCAAACTGAACTGATGCTGAATCCTTCCTAACTTAAAATTTAGCGTAGAGTACGATGGCCTCCTTAAAATTCAAGAAAAAATTGATCAAAAATATGTATGTGTTTACGGCTGGTCTTTTCAATCCCACACCCGCTAGTAAAGAATTAGGAATGTTTGAGAAAATGGCGTATGTATTCTTCCAGGGATTATTTTATATATTCTTCTTTGTGGATATCCACCATTTGCCAGCAGTAGTGGAGAGCAAGCGGATCTCTTTGATTTGATTCTCGTAGGGGATTATGAGTTTCCAGCAGAGCAGTGGGATGGAATCTCAGAAGATGCCAAGGACCTTATCATGAAGATGATTGAGTCGGATGTGGACGTCCGTCTCACCGCAGACGAAGTACTTGACCACCCTTGGCTCTGTACTAATTCCGTAGAAGCCGACGCAAAACGAAACAATCTCTTCAAAAAGGACTTTAGATTTAACGTCTTCGAGCAAATGGGGCTTACGAAGTTAGGATTTCCTCTCGGCGGGTCTTCTACGAGTTCAACTCCTAGTACAAGTTTTGAAACATCCAACTCCTCCTGATGAGCCGGTAGAAACCAAAATTCTTCAAATCTACAAACAAAAATCACTCAGCTTCCGCCAACTACTATATATGGAAAGCCAACACGACGTCCTCGTCAGCCAGCACCAGCTTGACTTTAATAAATTTTTTGGCTTCCAAATTTCACTTTCTTAAGTGACACTTTTCCCTTTGATGTTCAAATACGCGGTCCTCTTCAGGTAAACCAAAAAACGAAAAAAAACGTGATTCAAAGTTAATAAGGATAGATGTTGTGAGTAGCAAAGGACAGGAAAAAGCAGGATTTAAAGTTCCCTACATGATACTGACTGAATTTAATCTAATTATTATTAGTTTCCGATTTGTAAGAAAATTTAATTTTTCTCTTTAAAATAGATATCTAAGGACTCAGTTAGTATACCATCGAGACAATCTCTGCTGACCTATGTCTCCCCCAGTTTTATCTCACTACTATCTCCTAGTGTTCTCAGCAGGCATTGGTTAGGCTGAATAGTCTAATTTTCCCAGTTAAATTTTAATTGTGATAATTTATAATCTTAAAAGTTACTCTGATGGCCTAAAATAGTTCAACTGTGAGTATGATGCAACAGAACTTCGGGGCTTCCGATAAAAAAGTATTACGGACTCGATGGAAAATATTAAAATCCAATAATAATAATTTCATTTCCAATATAACTCATTTTTTATTCTTGAAAGTTTTCATTTTTGAGTTTTGAAGAAAGTGGGGTATAGAAGGTAGGGTTATGAAGAGAAAGAGGAATTGAGAGAAAGCGTCAAGAGAAGAAAAGAAAGTGGAGAGATAGAATTGAATACAGAGAGTTGGAGAGAAGCGTGCTTTGAGTATCCGCGTTTAGAATTCACGGAGTTTCTTGTCCGAGACCTTGAGGCTGAGGTAGTTGTTGAGTGCTCGAGCACGGAGCTTTGACCAAATGACATGGTCAGTAAGTGCAAGGATCTGAGCTGCAGCAAGGCCGGCGGCCTCTGGGTAGATGACTGTGGTACAACCTAGACCTGAAGGAACGTCCATTGATGACCAGACATCACGGGCAACTGTTTCTGGCTTGACTGGTGGACAGTTGATGACTGGGTAAGCCGTGTTGGCTGAGAGAACTGGGCCGAGACCATTGGAGCGTCCAGCCACAGCGATGAAAACGGTTGGGATAGGATTTCCCTCGTACTGGCGGAGAATGGAGAGCGTCTCCTCGGTACCCTTGTGTGCTGAGGTTACACGCATTTGTGCTGGAACTCCGAGGTCACGGCAGACCTTCACAATTTTCTTGCAGTGTTCCTCATCCGTTGGGGAGCCCATAAGAACCACGACCTAAAACGTGACGAATTATGTTAGTGATTGCGACATATTGTATGTGGATTACTGTTAGTTTGCAAATGGTGGGGTGTTTCCTGGGATTAGAATTTGGAAACTTTGTGTGCCCTATTACCAAATATTTGTAGGCGTGTCATGGAGGATTCAGTAAATGTAAAACAAAGGATTAAGTACGTTAGAATAATATTCCATATGACAGAAGCAGGTCACTTTTGGATTCAAAACATGTTTTGATCTTAGCTTTGTAATCTGGAATTAAACTTTTCCTATCCATTGGTTTGAAGAGGGGTGGGTCTGACCACTGTCAGCCATGTATTGACCCATAGTCCAGTTCATTCCAGCTCTAAGCGCATTAGTCCCGATTCTTGAAAAGTATTGAAACGCAAAATGCAATCTGTCGATCGTCCTCCTTATGTCGCCATTGTTGGGAGTGGATTTAACAGGGGAGGGGGAAGTTGGGAATTTTTTTCTTTTCGTAGGAGAATTATAACGTGCTTTCAGCTGAAGCCATTTTTACCTGAGCCTTGGGTGATGGGTGAAGGAGGTCAAGACGGTCAGCAATCCATTGGAAGTTGGATTTGACGATCTCGAGAGCCTCAGGGGTGACGTCCTTAAGGTTACGGTAAACCTGCTTGTCTTTCATGAGTCTGGAATCCCCAGCTGGCCAGAGCCTCCAGGAATCAGAGTCAATGACGTCAGAGACCATGAGTTGTCCATCGTTAACTCCGTACTCAATCTTCATATCAATGAGGGCGCAGTCGATTGAAGCCCATGCCTTCTCCAGAATCTCGAACACGGTCACTGTGGTTCGGTTCATGAAGTCAATCTCATCCTTTCCAATGGTCAACCCTCCAACTTGGAGTTTGTTGCAGAGAAGCACTTCTTCCGACCATTGAGGGTCATGGTTAGCATCATCCTATACAAAGAACATAGAAATTTTTTTTGTAATGGCCACTGTCCCAAGCGTCAGCATTAATAATAAATAATAATAATAATAACCAGAAGCTCCCTGACTGGATCTTTAAACCCACAAAAGACAAGGCAATGCAGATCGCCTCGCATTCAATGCTTTTTCCATCAAGCTTTGCTGCAAAGCTTTATTAATTTTTATTTTATTTTTTACCTACTCATGTTTAACCTACGTTTTCTCAAGTTTTTAATCAAACCGATTTTGAGTTCCGTTTTAGTATGCTTATTCTAAGTCCTTGGCTGGCATTTCGAAATTCTCTGAAAATCGCTGGTTTTTTAAGGGTAATTGGATCGGGGATTTTGTGGGAGTATTGAAGCTATGAAGCATAAAATTTCCTAATCTTTTTTATTTTGACACACGAGATCCTAATGAAAAGAGGTCGACGCATGATGACCTCACCAATCCCAATAGCCCATTAAATGAAGGAAATCAGACTATCGTCTCATTCAGCTGAATAAATTAAATCTCTAGCGTCTTATCAATTTATGATGAGCTGAGCAGAGCATGTCTGCAGAAAAGACGCGAATGTATTCAACCCTATGAGAAGCGTCGTCGCTTAAGTTCACTTGGATTATAAACTGAAGAAAGAAAGGGGTGTTGCGTTGCGTAAGAGTGAGAAAATTGAAGGATGAATGGATTAAGAGATAAGCTTTTCAGAACTACTTATACTTAACACAGATTAAAAAATAGAAGCCACAAAATCTGATGCCATTATGAGAATCATCATGATCCAACTCTCCAAAATGAATGATCGCTGGAGCAGGCCAAGAAAAATCTTACCTTGAAGAAAGTCTCAAGTTTGACTGGAGTGAATCGGAACCCTTCAGGGACGCCCTCATTTCTCTTAAGGAATGAGCCAGTGGCAACGCGACGAGTGACCCATTCAATTGGAACCATTTCGCATTTCTTGGCAACGAACGCTGTGTCAGAGACTTTCTTGACGAAATGGGTCTTGATTCCGGCCTCATTAAGAAGACCAAAGACCTTGCAGGTGGTGGCATTAGCAATGGCAGCCTTCCCTACCAAATTATGAGCTCGGGCTCCATCTCCTGCAGTGATCTTGTCCTTTGATTGAACCAAGACATGTCCAGCTTGACTTGGCAAATCAAAGATCTGCTTCGTCTTCCCTTCGATTACCAACTTTCCAGGAGTAATATCTAAAACATCAGGATAAAATTAATTACTTTATAAGGGGGTTGGTCTCTATGGCCTGACTATAACTAACCCGTCATTTCCAATCAAGTATACTGACTTCCTTTGAACTGGTAACTTAAAGAGCGTCTCCGACAACAGCGAGTAAGTAACTGGGAAGAGATTAGATGAAGAGGACCATTAAATATATAACGAATAAAAAATTTATTCTGGGGTCCTAGAAGGAGCCAGCCAATTGAAAATTACGATGGTGTCCTACACCCTCCTCAGGATTTAATAGCACCTCCACACGTACATGCTATAGGCTAGATCATCCTTCACTTTTAAAAAAATTAGTTCTTGAAAATTGGGCAACCCGTCGTTGACATTGACCTCTATTCTCCCCGTGCATGACAAATTCTTAACGAGCTCATCAACTGGAAGCTTTATTCTATTCTCAAACTCTGCGAATCCCTTTTGGGAGAATCATAATTGGGGGTTTGGAATAGTTAATTAAAAATCTGGACATAAGAAAACTTTTTGGGATACGGAAAAAAGAAAGACGTTCATTGGCTGCCCAGGACAGACTTAGGCTAACGCATGGGCCACGCCTCCCAGGAACAGGCATAAGGGAAGATTAATACAAATTGACGAAAATGAACA
>JABASM010001956.1:0-12403 GCA_019776545.1 Brachystomella parvula | reverse complement strand
TTTCATCATGTTAAAAGTCAGGTATCCCTCAAGGGAATCCTCCCCTACCTTTATTTCTTCCCTTTGTCAGAATCATCCGTTTTCATGGCTCACTTGGCAGAAATCAAGCGTCACTTTCTCATAGTTCGTCTATCGACAGGCAGACAAGTTATCTACCTTCCCACTCTTGAAAATGTAAGAAAGGGCTCAGTCATCCAAAACAACAAACGGGTGAATAACAATGGAAGGAAATCAGAGTCCATCAAGATTGACTTGCTCCTTTTAAAAAGAAGAAGAATGGAGCCCCACCATTTAGATTTCATTTCACCTGAAGTACTACCTGAGGGCTCGGACTGGAAAAAATATGAAGAGGGACGAGGTCATTTGGTCCTCAGCCGAACCACCTCGTAAAAATGAGCAAGAGACAGGTAGAAAAACGTAAAATGAAAGTATACTCTCTCCGCCCACATTTCTTGAGATCCTTTTAAGAAAGGCATTTGAGTCTCTTTCATTGTTTTTCATCATGTTAAAAGTCAGGTATCCCTCAAGGGAATCCTCCCCTACCTTTATTTCTTCCCTTTGTCAGAATCATCCGTTTTCATGGCTCACTTGGCAGAAATCAAGCGTCACTTTCTCGTAGTTCGTCTATCGACAGGCAGACATGTTATCTCAAGATTCTGTCATAAAAGCTTAAAATAACACGATGGAAGGGAATTATGCTTGCTAACATCATGAAAAGGTAAGACAAGGGACTGGAGACCTTAGAGTCTTCTCTTCCATTAAGAAACAATAAGATGAGGCTTCCGGCGACCTGGCACCGTCCGCTGGAATCATTGGCATCGTCTGCTACTCTAATTAATTTTCATACTCTCATACAAAATTTGACGAAAAATTATTCAAAATGATGGGGGATCTGAGCATAATTTTTTGCTTCTATGCGTTTTTCAAAGCAATGTAAAGTGAAAGCTGACTTTCACTTTGTGAAAATATCAGTTTGTTGGCGAACACAAATATTGAGATTCATTAAATTTTAAAAAAACTCAAACTTTAAAATTTTTTATTTTTTTGCCTTTATTTTACATCACTTTTAATTTTTTTGAAAGCTTTTTCTTTTACAACAGTTTTAAACAACTTTAAAAAATTTTAAATTCGAAGAAAGAAGAATTTCGAAGATATTACATAAAAGGGAAAATTAAAAACGATTTCGAAAAACTAATTTGTCTTCTAAAAATTATAGTGACAGAATGTTTGAAAAAATTAAAAATTAAAAACAAAATTCAAATCTAAGAATTTCGAAATTTCTAAAAAAAAACTTTTTTTGGCGTAGAACAGCGTATACCAAAGCATTAAAAAAACTGCAAGAAATAAAAAAAAATAGAGAAAACTTTAACTAAAATTGAAAACTAAAAAAAATTTTTTTTTAAATGGCTTAAAATGCAAGAAGATAAAAAATCTTTAAAAAAAAATGAAAAATTTAATTTCGGTATTCAACCACAGGTGGGACCACATGGATTTTTAAGGAAGGCTGGGAAGAAATGGAAAAATGCTGGAAGCCGTGGGAAGATATTTGGTTCCACCTTGCAAGAAAATCTAGGACACGTAAAAATCGTTCGCGTGAACTTTAATAGGCTGCTGGTTGATTATCTCCAAAATTCCTCAGTAAGCCAAAAATATTGCCTTGAGATTAGCCCGATGGCCCCAAATGTCCGCATAAAAATCGGGATTACAAGTTCAAGCTGCCCGATAAGGCGCTGTCCCACATACGGTAATGAATCGAAACTATTTTAACACCCTGGGGAACCCCCTTTTCCAAGAAGCTAAAAACGTTCTATGTAAAAGTTTATATTTCTTATGTTTTCATATTTTGTTGATGATTTCCTGGGCCTGGTGTGGATCCATCGGTGATATTGTCCCTTTGATTTTATAATGGCTCCTATTGGCTCCTCTTAAATCCAAATATAATGGACTTCCAAGAAAGTCAATAGACCGTGTGTACCGCGGTCTCAGGTTTGTTTTTGTTCCACTTTCGTTCCCTTCTTTGTCATCCTCCATTACATGTCTGTCTCTCCTTTTGTTCATTCATGGAGTAGGAAGAATGGAAAAGCTATTCATTGAAATTGAGGAGATTTGAAAAAATGTCTAGAATGTCTAGAAAGGAAAATATAATTTCAGAATCCCAAATACATTTGTCATCATCTTGGAATTGAATTGACTTCGGCAGCAGGACCGGGGGCAGTTCACCATGATAGACGGCTCTAAGAGTCTGCAAAACTAATCTTCACGTTTTGTCCATTCCTAGCATTCTGCAATACCGAAATATTTTTTGTAATTTCAGCCTGCATTGGCTCATTTGGAAAAGAAAAAAAAACAGAGGACTCTATTTGATCAGGATAAAATTCAAATAACTCAGCATTTACTATTCTTAATCACTGTTGCGAAAATTGCGAATGGAAAATGGGAAAAAAAAATTCAGGAATTAAGGTGTAAAAGTTAGTAAAGCGAATCGGTTAGCATTAAGTACACGTACAGTTATTATTTCGGCTATAGAAAATTATTGGGATATACAATTTAATTTCAGTTGCATATTCATCCTATTCTTACCCGATTTTACGAGCACCTGTAACCAGGTTCAGTAGGTACATATGTTATTTGATTAAGTTTGTAATCTTTCATAAAAGTAGGGGCTGAAAGATAAAAGTGATAAGAAGATACGAGAATATTTTTAGAAGAAGCGAATCATTTTATAATAGAAAAGTAGGTTGAAGAATATTTTCTTAAAATCTGAATTCAAATACTTTGTTCTGAAAAGAGTGAAGGAATATGAGCAAAGATATATTTTATTTTATTTTGTAGGATTTTTTTTGCCATTTTTCTTTTTCTTCTTGGTAGATGGGGATGAGCTTGGAGGTGGCGGAGATGATTTTCTATTTGATTCCTTTGTCTTTCCTGACTTGGTCATGAGGAGGCTCTTCATGGCCAACTCCTCAAATGAACTGCCAAGACCCTGACTTCCGTCCTCTTCAGAGGAGCAGCTGAAACTGCAGGACGTTGAGCAGAAACTACTGGTACAGGTACTGCAAGTGCTGCTACTGGATGAAATAGAATCCAGATCACTCTTGTGCTTTTCCGAAATACTTTCTTTCTTTCGTATCAAGCTCCGTTCTATCCTCCGAAGGAACCTAGTTTAAAAAATAAATTTAGAATTTATCCTTGAAAATGAAAGGAGGTATTTTATTAATACCGGATCTGGAGGGCAATTGCACGGAGCCGTGATCGGGAAATATTTCTGCTAAGGGGTCGAGCGACGGGTACAGCGATTTGGCCACGCTTTTCACCTCTCGATTTGACCAAAAATTCCTGTGACAATTCGTCCTGTAATTTACAAAAATAAAATTACCGTCAAAGTTTCACTCATTGTGAAAAACCAGAAAAAAAATAGCGCTCCAAATTTACAGCACCGACAAAGCCGTACTCATCCACTCGATTGCATTCAATTGCATTTGATTTCTAAAAATATTCAGACATTTTAAAACTTTTGTGAAGAATGTTTACCAATTTAAACAAAAAAATTTAGGAGGCTCTGACACTTATAGTTTTTTAGAGATCGTCAACTTTTTGAAATTCTGGAATCTTTTTTTGTGATTCTAATAATTTCGGATATTAAATTCTGGTCTCAGGCGAAGGCACACCTTGTATAGAACATAAGCCGGCTTCATCGCTGAATACATTTCCGTACCTTAGAATTTTTCGAGACATTTCTCAATTTACTAGTGGAAGGGGATAGGTCGCGTGGCCTGGCACCAGCAGATGGTTCGTACGCTGGACACAGTTCCTGAACACCTTGCTGTGACTGTATTCCTGGAGAACCTCCTGCTCGGCTTCTAAAATAATTTCATTTGTTTGTACTTCCACTCATTCAGTCGTCTAAAAAACGAAGATAAATGGGAAAAATAAAGTCTCTTTTTTATGTACCTCAGAGAATTGAGACTTTCAGTCGAAGAAGTAGAGCTGACATCCAAATTAGTTTGAGCACGAACTCGTCTTTTGGGACTTCCTGAACTTGGTGAAGTTCTTGCAGCTGCAGATGGGGAAAGTCGGCATGTTTCAGACACGACTGATTCGTTATTCCACTCCTCTGCATTTCCAATCCAACTTCCTTGCTGCATTTCCACTGCGACACCTACGCTGGGAGAGGAATTCGGTCCTTTCCAAACATTTCCCGAACGGCGTCGATTCTTTCTCCGCCCACTCCGACGAATCTGCTGCGATGGACTCAGGTGTGATGTGTTGGCAAAGGACTTTTTAATTTCCCTTGGATTCCCTGCCCCACTCTGTACTTCTGAGCTTACTCCATCGTAGACTCCGTCTGAGTCGCTCATCGGCGATGTAAATCCACCAGCAGCACCGCGCACGCTCAGCTCGCTCATACTGCTGTCACTCCTTGAGCTCACAGGTGACAACCGTTTTTCTTCTCTTAAAATCCTGCTCCCACTTCGGCTCTTGCTGGCATTTGCTTTGAAAGCATTGAGAAATGAAGCGGCGTCTCCGCTGAAGGAATTCAACGAAGAATCCAGGCTATCCCCTTTTCTAAAATTCTTAGGTTGAAATTCACTTAAATTTTTTGAGGCTTCGGCTCCTCCCCCAGAAACGTTCATATCGAGACTGTGGCTCTTTGGTAAATTTTTCCGCGGGACTTGAAGTAAATTTCGAATTGAATTTAATTCTTCATCTGATAAAAGGCTCAGCTTCCGCTCTCCTTCAAAATCTGTCTCGAATTCTGTTTCAATCAGATCTGTGCTACAGTTGTGATTCCCAGCACGTTGGCCACTGCCTAAAAGATTCGAAGGGAAGGAGACTTGGGGAGAAGCGGCACTGAGTGAGCACCGCCGCGGCGTGTGGGTCAATGAGGATTTTCTCGAAGAGGCTGGAGTGATAAGGGAGGAGCGGCGGATGACCCCGGCTTGATACTCATCAACCTCACCGTAGCAGAGCGGACTCACTGAGGGGCACCTCGAGTGGCAGGGACTGGCCATGGACGAGTATCCCGAAGTACTCAGATTCGATTCCGATGGGATTCGATCCGTGGTCCCTGTGAAAGGTGTTAGAAATGAGAGATTTGGCTGTCGCAGTAGTTTTCGCGTAGGCGTGTCACTGTCGGACTCCGCCTCTGAGCTTTGGTTGATTAAAATTACTGGTGGGAGGAGAGGTTGAAATTCCCAAGGTTTTGGACTCATTGCAGTCATGACTGTGAAAGCTGTAACATCCGGTGGGTTTACGCCTACTTTTGTCACTGGGAAAACTTCTACTGGGCTTAGCTCAGGAGTTGGAACTGGGGTTGCAGTTTCTATGTTCACTTCCGGAATCTGGACCTCAAGGATTTTTGAATCTTCCCGGGTAGGAGTGGTCGGAGTAGGACTGATAATATCATTGGCGAAGACGAGAGGCGGTGGGCGTTGCCTGCTTCTACTAGGGGACTGTGACCTCTGCCGACGCTCACAGCGTGCTACATCGAAGTCAAATGTAAAACGGTTTTCTTCTTTGGATGCACTCTGGGGGGTGGGATCCGATGGAACGTGGATCAGTACATCTGGTATTTGCCTTGGATTTTGAGAAACCCCTCCGTTCTCATCCTCAGGAAAATTTGTGCCGTCCTCGCCTTCTATTGAAATTTCGATTTTCGGAATGACCATCGCTGGTTTTCTACTAGGAAGTGTTTGTTCCATGGTTTCATCTTCTGCTTCTGAACTTGGCTGGAGTTGGATCCTCGGAACCCCGGATCCGCGGGAACTGGGGTCAGAGGGTGTCTTGGGGCGCTGCATGAGAGGAGTATGGGCTGGGGAGTGTGAGGGTGTTGGGAGGGGCGTTGGAACTTCGTGGATGGGTGAGAGGCAGTAGTCTCTCATAGGAACGTCGAGGCTGATGACATTGAGATTCTGTGCCTGACCTCGCCATGACCCTGGTCCACCTCCAGGAGTTGAGTCGTGCCCGGGTGACGAAGTTTCAACTGATATCTCAGGTGTCGTGATTTGAAGCGCTGGGGGACGAATATTGAGTGCGAGGGAAGAATTCCGTGGGGAACTTGGAGTGGAGAGCGGCGTAACAACTGTAAAAAAAAATCCATTACTTTCTGCAGAAATTGTTTTTTCAAAAAAAAAATTGTTTAATTATTTGTGTAAAACAGAAGCCAGTAAGAGTTGCGGCAAACATTCTGGAAAGCTGAATTGTTAGGTTAATTTAGTAAGAAAATTTACAGTCTTGATTGTGACAGGGGGACGCTTAGGCGCCCAGAATTCCCTGAAATGGGCATGTATCACTCCGGAACGGTAAAGGACTTAGATTCTAAAATTCTCTCAAGGCTCTTTTCGTTTTTTTTTATCGGAAGTTATGGGCTCCCGATCACGTTTTTAGCGAATTCGGGAATTCCTTATGGGATAAACGTGCATCTCCAACAAGCAGTTCCAAGGGGGGCATCGTTGAAAAACAAAGCAGTTTTTTGCAAATCTAGAATATTGCGTTTGTGGGCTTAAAAATCAAGCACATTCTTGCAAAAATGGCGACTTTTAGGATGTCCGAACAAAAAACTAAGCTCTTTCAACTAAGAGCCTTAGGAATGCCGAATTTAAAAAAATCTCATTAGGATTTCCAGAAAGAAGATAAAGATCTTGGAGGAGTCCAAAATTGCATGAAATGAATTTCAGGATCTTAGTTTTTAGTTCCACGCCATTTCTGAGCGCCCCACGCTATTCTGACATTCCGAGCGTAATGTGAATCTCCCTTGTCATTTCTCTATTTTGTGGCTAACTTAAAAGCTTTCGGAAAAAATTCGACTCGATCGTGGTCAAAGAAATAAAGTAAAACCTCTCATTTGGAAACTCATATTTCCACCTAGTTTTAATTTCTCCGCCTGGTGTGCTATATTAAAACTTGAAATAAAATTTACGCAGGAATCCCACATATGCTGTTTAAAGATTCACTTTTCGAACACTTTTCGGAAAACAGAAATGGTTTCTTTGTATATCTCGACCATTGAGGGCGAGTTTTCAAATGAGAGGTTCTGCTTCTGCTCGGTGAAATCGTGTCTTGACTTTCTCCGCTTTTCGAACGAAAATTCGATGCGCATTTTGTTGTTTACAGATGAAAGTTCATATAAAAGCTTTATTTTACCTGCTGAGGATTCTTCGTTTTCTGAATACTGAGGACTGGGAGGAGCCGAGCCAGTGCCCGAGAATCTCCGAAATAAGGCAAGGAGTGAGTCTGCACTCGCAATCTTCGGAATGGATTTCCCAGTTGATTTAAAGCTTGGTGAATTATTAGCAGAGACTGAGAGACCAGTTGGACTGACGCATGCTCTGGATGGGAAGCGTGGGGCGTAGATTGGGTCAGGCGTCGTGTCAGAGCTTGACATCTCTACTCCATCCTGATCAGTTTCACTATTTCTTCCTCGGCTGTAGGCTTTGCTACGCTTGAGCCGACCCTTTCGATCCTTTTTCGGGGGTTTTGGGTGTACAATAATTGTCCTCATGGTTTCTTCAGCTGCACTCAGGTCAGAACAGGAAGAAGATGATGACATTTGATGTGCTGTCAGTTTTTCCAGTAGTCGGGCAAACGTTACCTTCTTTTCAGCTTTACTTGCTGCAGAAGAAGGGCCGGTTGGTGTTAGGGCTGGTGTAGTTGACCCATGCATGAAACTCGTCTCGCTTTCCACAGCAACTTTATCCAAGAAAATTGAGAAGCTGGGGCAGGGCTCATTCGTGACTGAGGAAGCAGAACTCAGGCTGGCCAATCGGAGCCTCTTCTCACTCATTTGAATTATTTCAGCGATTGTGGGCTTGGGAGTTGATGGTTTCGACTCTGTTCCGTCCAGCGACACGCTTGCACCGGAAGAGACGAGCTGCTGAAGAATTTGAGATTTTTCTTGTCGCTCCATCGGGTCACGCCGGGAGTGAATTGAAAAATTACGTCGGCGATGAGGGCTCGGTGTTCCTGAAAAAATAATAAATGTTAAAACAATAATAATAAAATGATAAAATGCGCTTTTCTATTAAAAAAAAATAAAAAACTCGGGAATAACTTCTTGTAAATAAACAATAAAAAACAAAGAGAATTTACAATCCCGGCGAGAAAAAAATGGGAGAAAGGACATCTGCCTAGAGAATTATCAGCAGGCTTCTTTGGAAAATTGGGCAACAAATTGAGAGGAACTGGACTTGTTAATTCAGATTAGGAATCATCCGGAATTCCCTGTCCCAATTCCCTTAACCAATTCCCACAACAGGGAAGGAAGAAAATTAGATAGTCGGACTCGAACTTTATCTGCTTTCTCCATTTACCGAGTTTCTGTTTTTCACTCTCCTATCTTTCTCCTCACCCTCCAAACCCAAGAATCTTTGTTTCACATATACACATTCTTTCTAATCTTTTTAATTAAACTCGATTACTTCTTGTTACTTCTTGAACAATTCTGGAAAATTCGTTCCTCCTGGGCAAAGTCTAATCAAATCAAAAGTCATTTCAAGGAGAATCCTACTGTCTGAACTTTCTCTTCCAAATTCTCTGACTTGTGCAACCTCAGAATTCCGAAGTATCTAACCACAAGTCTGCTCCTCAGGAAATCGAAAGTAAAACTCTTATAAAGAGGATACCGGTAATCCAGAAAAAAAATCAAAAATTAAAAACTCGTAAAAAAAAGTATTGCCTTCCAAGGCTTTACTTTCAAAAAGAGATTTTCTTAAAATCAGAGAAAGAAGAAAGGCCGGATGTGTTACATTTAAATTTAAGATTTCGAAATTTAGGATTGACTTACTCATCATACTGCTTCGGGAAGGTCGAAGGAGGTCATCAAGGCTGAACGTACGATTTTCATAGGTATGCGGGCTTATTGCAGCAGCAGAGACTGAAGTTGCTGAAGACAGGGATAGGAGAGATGGTTTCCGAATTCCGAATCGCCCAAGGATGGATCTCGCGGCCTGTGGACTTACTGCTTGCTGGGATGTCCCGGGTACTGCCTCGCGAACACCTTGGTATCCGCAACCTCCACCTAACCGGAAAGATGAAGGAGACCTTGCTGACACTGTAGCAGAAATTACAATAGCCATAAGAAGAAAAATCACTCATTCCAGTCGCATTAAAACAAAACTCCCACGCAGAAAAATTCGCCCCCCCCCCCCTAACTAATTGGTGAAATGCCTTTTCACATAGCTCCGTTTGATGGGATTTTCCTTTCAACAGTACATGAATATTCTGATTAAAAAAAAAGCTTTGAAGTCAAGTTAAGCGGAAACTTTACCAGAGTTAGTGTCTAGCCAGCCCAATTCAAATCCGAGGAAATCAATGAAAGCAAAAGAAATTGTATGAGTGTAGAAATACAAATGCACTGGATTCGGAATTTTAGCGTCTAATTTTGTGAATGATGTGAAATTGCGATGCCAGAGAAAAGTAAGCTCTCACTCAAAAACCATTCTTTCAAAAACTGAAATTTAATTTATGTGAATATGGGAGAGCTTACCCCAGGAAATCCCACGATTATCCATGTCATCATTCAAGAATTTCTCCAGTTTTTCTGGAAAATGTCTTTTGAGGCACCAGACAAGCGCAATGACACCCAGAACCACAGCCACTGTAATTATTCCTAGCCAAAATGGCTCACGGAGCATGCGTTCTGACAGAGGACGAAACGGTATGTGCTCCACCCGACTTTCACAGCGTGGACCTGTTCAAGGAAATATAAGACAATTTTGGTGGTTTACGTTAATATTAAATGGTTTTATCTTTGCTACCTTCCCAAAATGCATGGCAGAGACATTTGTAAGTGCTGTTATTCACTTCGACACACTCACCATGGCCTGTGCATTTCTCGTCCTTCCCATCCCGCATGCAGGGCTTACTCCGCCGATCGCATTTTTCACCTAAAGCAATTTCCAAGTAATTTCCAAAAAAATGTTAAAACATATTTCTTTTAACTTACCTGCATATCCCATGTGACAAACACATCGAAAAGTTGTTCCTTCCACAATGCATTCCCCAAAGAGACAAGGACTTAAATCACAGACGCTGAGCCCACAGAATGGTCCTTCGCAAAATAAAGTCATTTTTTTTTCCTCAAAAATATTTCAAATCATCCAACGAATAATTTTGAGGAATTTTACCAGTGTATGGCAAAGGGCATCTACAGATGTGCCTGTCCCCATCAGTGACACACTTTCCGTCGTTGAGGCATGGGTTGGGTGAGCATGCGTTGAGCAGCAGAAGCCGATCACCACCCGACAGCACTTTTGCTCGAAAATTTTCATCTAGAAAATTGCCCATAGTAAAATACTTTCAGCATCAAACATTTTCAACGACGAAAGCAGTAGTACATGGCTTTATTTCAACAATGTTCGGACTGCTTTTCAGCCCGTGGTCAAAATTTTTTAATTCTTAATTTTTGAAAAAAGAATAATTCGCTTAGACTTGGATTAAAATTTTTGAATTTGAATTTGTAGTTAAATCGAGCTGTGCCCCTAAAAAAGGATTTGCCCTGCCCTTTTCTTTTGCTCGCAAATCCTTTTTTCGGGAGAAGGGAGCTTTAAATTGTTGAACTCGAATTTTCGCATTTGAATTTTGGAATTTCTGAAACCGCTTTCGTCGGTGTGCCAATTGCGCTTGGGGAATTAAAAATTTGTTTTTCCACATACCAATTTGAGTGACAACTTCAGCATTCCATTTCCGTTGTGTGCCCTCCGCCCTGTAGACTTGCGTCACTTCGATTCTGTTGAAAGTTGAATGAAAGGAAATCGGGGTTGAAGGCCGGAGTTGAAAACTTCGCGACAGGGGCCATACATCGCTAACCTTCCCCTCGTCCACCGTATTGGATATTTGAGAATTATTTTTTTGAATTCTTATTGCTTGTGTCCGGAAGGTGATGGAGTCAGGGGAGCAGACTGTCCACGACGTCCCATTGGACCCGACATAGGGATCGTGAATCACGACGAAGGCATTTGCAGTAAACTGACAATTGGGTACAGAAATTCCTTGAATTCTTAGACTGATGATGAAATTAGGTGGTGAAGTAAGGCCGACTGTGAGGTTGACATTTAGCGGGGGTGCAAGAGGGTAGTTTATGGAAGTAAAGAGGAAGGTAGTATTTGCTGACGTTTCAAGCAGCAGATTTTCATGGACCATGGAAGTTGATATGGACTTGAATCTGCCCAAAAATCCTCTTCCGCCATGACCATCTCGAGTTACTAATTTCAGACGAATTCTTTCACCGTAGGACACGAAGGTAGTTTGGTGAGGAGCGCCAGTCAGATTTCCACATATTTTGACTGACTTCTTTGAAATCTGGTCACGGGGAAGCTCACTGCCGCTGCGCATGTCAAGGTCAATCACAACGTGGTCTCTATTAGCACAGTTCTCAGCATAGTCATTTTCATTCAAATCATTTTCCAACTCTTCTTCGTCAGGGGAGCTTGGACTGCCGATTTCAAATACTTCGAAATGAAACCAAATCCGTTGTCCAGCTAAAAAATAAAAAAATATAGAATGGCTAAAATTAGTTAAAAATTAATTAGTTAAAATTTTTCGAACAACCTTTGCAGGAGGGGTTCCATGTGAAAATCTCAACTGCAAAAATCTCAACTACAAAAATCTCAACTACAAAAATCTCAACTACAAAAATCTCAACTACGAAAATCTCAACTATGATTGCAGTTTACAGGGGCTGTTGAGTTAAAGGTCCCAATGCTTACTACCATCTAGTTTTTTCGGGTACAAACCGAACCCCCGGGTCAAAAAATTTTGAGGTATTTTTGAAAAATGCGAAATCTGGTTTTTTGGAAATTCGTTTTAAGGGTTCTAAGACAGTCTGAGAGGCGATTTATACCGTTTTTCGAAATTTCCATTTTTTTCAATTTTTTTTAAACTTCGAAAGAAGAATTTCGAACTAGCACATGGGCTTCCGATCACCTTACAGATAAAAAAAAAGCTTGTGCAAAACATATTTTGAAAAAAAATCGGAATTTTGGAAAATGGTATAAATTGCCTCTCAGAATGTCTTAAAACGGATTTCCAAAAAACCAGATTTCAGATTTGTCAAAAATACTTCAAAATTTTTTGACCGGGGGGTTCGGTTTGTACCCGATAAAACTAGATGGTAGTAAGCATTGGGACCTTTAACTGAACAGCCCTGTAAACAGCAATCATAGTTGAGATTTTAGTAGTTGAGATTTTCTCATAGTTGAGATTTTCGTAGTTGAGATTTTTGTAGTTGAGATTTTCACCTAGTTGAGATTTTCTTAGTTGAGATTTTTGTAGTTGAGATTTTTGTATTTGAGATTTTCGCAGTTGACATTTTCACCTGACACCGCAGGAGGGCTTCAAAAACAAATAAACCGTGCAAACACGGGAGTATGGAATAGCGCGAGTGTAATTCATACGGTGTACACAC